>CAUYON010193731.1:0-25441 GCA_963573935.1 Arctocebus calabarensis | reverse complement strand
TATATTTATTTATTTTTTGAGACAGAGCCTCAAGCTGTCACCCTGGATAGAGTGCTGTACTATCACAGCTCACAGCAACCTCCAATTCCTGGGCTTAAGCAAGTCTCCTGCCTCTGCCTCCCAAGTAGCTGGGACCACAGGCACCCATCACAATGCCTGGCCATTTTTTTTTGGTTGCAGCCATCATTGTTGTTTGGCGGGCCCGGGCTGGATTTGAACCCGCCAGTTGAGGTGTATGTGGCTGGTGCCTTAGCCCGTTGAGCCACAGGTGCTGAGCCTATTTATTTATTTTTAATGTTCTATCTATTCTTTGTTCTTTCTTTTATGTCTTCTTTTTGATTAAAATGTATATATATTTCAGGGCAGCGCCTGTGGCTCCAAGGAGTAGGGTGCCGGCCCCATATGCTGGAGGTGGCAGGCCCCGGCCAAAAAAATTGCAAAAAAAATAATAAATAGTATATTTCAGGCTCAACATCCATAGCTCAGTGGTTAGGGTGCTGGCCACATACACTGGGCTGGCAGGTTCAAACCCGGCCCAGGCCTACTAAACAACAATGACAACTACAACAAAAAAAATAGCAAGGTGTGTGCTGGGTGCCTGTAGTCCCAGCTACTTGGGAGGCTGAGGCAAGAGAATCACTTAAGCCCAAGACTTTGAGGTTGCTGTGAGCTGTGATGCCATGGCACTCTATTGAGAGTGACATAGTAAGACTCTGCTCTGTCTCAAAAAAAGAAAAGTATATTTCATATTTTATCTTGTATATTCCATTGGGCCTTTAGCTATATCTCTTTATACCTTTGTAAAGGTTTCTCTAGGGACTAAACAGGTATCCTTAATTTATCATAGTCTTACCTTAAATTCATGAATAATGTAAGAACCTTTACTCTCTTTCCATCTTTCATGCTATTATTATCATATTTTACTTTCACATATGTTATAAATCCCACAATATTATTATTTTTCAGTTGTAGAATTTCTATTTTGGTTCCTTTTTTTGATTTTTATCTCAAAATAACCCTCCAGCAATTATATTCATTTTTCATGTAACTTATTTAACATATTTATAACAGCTGATTTAAATTTCTTATCTGTCAATTCTAACAGGCTGTCTGTGGATCTGCTTCTATTGACTGTTGATTTTCATGACTTTTGGTTATGTGTTCTTGCTTCTTTGCATGTTTCATAATTTTTTGTTAAAAAGACTTAAATATAATGTTTTTGTTTGTTTTTCATAGAGTGCAGACCCACTCCTCTGTCCCACAGACAGAGTGAGGGGCTGATTATTCGAATTCCTCTTACAGTCTGGTTGGTCTGCATCCTTAATTAGATTGAATTCATCTGCTGTTAGTTCATCCAGCCTCCAGCCATTTTTATTTGGTCAGTATTTGAGTTGGGTGAGGTTGGATTGCATTTTAGATATTTTTGGTTCACACCTTTGCATTCAATTCATCAGGGCCCCCAAATCCAAATCACGGTGAAGTCAAGTGGAAGTAAGTCATTTGTCTCTGCTTACCTGCCCTTAATTCAAGACTTCTTTCCTGGCAAATGTTTTAGAAGTGGGAGAACTGCTGGTCTGAGAAATTTATTTTTACATTTGAGCCTCTTCCAGATTCCACCCCATCTTGCCAGCCTATACAGTTTGTGGTAGCTCTATATTTCATCAACTTGGCTGGAGCTGTGTATCCCAGAATTGGCTTCCCTGTGTTTCTGGATTAGATTAGGCCACAGGAAACATTTTGCAGAGGACTTAGAAGATAGAAGCGAAGCTGCATCTACATCATTTTACATTCTGAAGGTCAGTGAGGGCACCAGGGATGCTAGTTGATGCACCTGACCTCCAGCTTCTATAGCTCCCATGAGATCTCTTCCATCTTCTCTGAGTTGTGGGTGAACTCTACATGCACCTCTAAGGTGAAGGGTGTTAGCTTTTCTAATAGATCATCCAGAGCACTAAGGTTGGGAAGAGTGAGTGAGATATGTGGATTCCAGTTTGTCGTTGTGGGTTTCAGTTGTCCTCACGGGTCTTAGTTCATTTTTTAGTTCCAATTTGTCCTTGCTTTTATCCACTTTCAGCTTTTCTTTTCTTTCTGACTTCTAGTCTGACTGATCTCTAGTTATTTCAGAGATGCAACACTAGTTGCAGAGGCAACGGTGAGTGTGGACTGTTCCATCAGTTCCCCACAGTGTATAAGGTCAAAGCTCTAAGAAATATCCCTGGTTCTATACCACGGGCAGTATTTCTAGTTGAGCCTGACTGCTGTAGCTAGTTAAGACTAGGCTGATTTCTCCTCATCACTGGAAAATCTCTCCTCTCATAACATGCTGCCTATACTCAGTCCAGCTTCCCATCCCTTCTCCAGTGGGGAAGCTGCACTGACTCTCAGCTCACATATGACGGGCTTGTTTCTTTCTGGATTTTGGTTCTTCCTTGCATCCTTCACTCTTTGCTGGACCCATAGAATAGTATGGCTTTTATTTTTTCCATGTTTTTCTTGTTGTTAATACTAGATCAAAAACTTTTTCATCCTTCTACATACTAAACCTAAGCAAAACTCTGGAAACTATCTGTAACAGTGGGTGTGTATTCTTCTCATCCCCTTTTCTCCTTTCTGAGACTGGAAATATACCTGGTGACTGCTTACTACAGCAGCCTTTTTGCATTTGGCAACAAAGACCACCACCAGATGCAGCAGAGGAGAGGGTGGAAGGCATAAGAGAATTGCCTTACAGGCCCTGGATCGATATGTGAAACTAAGACCTTGAGTGTTTAAGCCACCGATAATTTTAGTTTTCTGATTCATGCAGCCAAATGGATGGAGCCAGTTGCTGAGATTTTTGTGGTGCTATTCAGGGTAAGTGATGGAGAGGAGAATGATAGAAGCTGGGGGCCAGCCAGAAGCCCTTACATAACACAGGCTAGTTGTGGAGGGGACAGGAAGTGAAGATAACAGTGTTGAGGTCAGCTTGGCCAGGGCAGAAGGGAGGCTAGGCGCTGTGTGGACGAGAGGGTTTGGGAAGAGGAGATGTCAATTATTTGGGGCAGCCTTGGTATGTGTCATGTGATGTGACCTTCCTTTTGCTGCTTTATCAGGAGACCTAGAAGGACTTGTTTCTTTCCAAACCCTTAAGGAATTGGATTTGGGTTTCTTTGAATGCAACCATATACTGGGATAGGCCTGGAAAAGGCCCGGTTTTATTTTATTTTATTTTATTTTATTTTATTTTTTGTAGAGACAGAGTCTCATTTTATCACCCTTGGTAGAGTGCCGTGGCATCACACAGATCACAGCAAGCTCCAACTCCTGGACTAGGTGATTCTCCTGCCTCAGCCTCCTGAGTAGCTGGGACTACAGGAGCCCACCACAACACCCAGGTATTTTTCTGTTTTGCATTCGGTTAAGGCTGGGTTTGAACGCGCCACCTTCAGTTTATGGGGCCAGCGCCCTACTCGATGAGCCACAGGTGCCGCCCAAGGCCCAGTTTTATTTAAATTTCAGCAAATAATTTGAAGAGAGCCCTAGGACTGGGGATGGTTCTGTTACTGAGACTCAAAGTTCCCAGAATGAGTGTCCTCTGTTAGGGGGTGGTTTCGGCAGCCTTGGACACAGAATATTCAATGTGTAAGGGTCTTGGGGAACCATACATCCATATTCCCCTGTTTCAGATGAAGGCAATGTCTGCCTTGATTGAGACTTGTTCTCACTGCCTGTTTTCTCCTCTGGACCAGGTGATTAATGGTGGGACTTCCCTCCTGGGCTTCTTGATCCATGTAGGGACCTGTCTTTTCTCAGCCTGGCTGGGTGCTGACAATCAACAGACTCTATCTGGTCTCTATTTATGTTTCCCAATTGAGAAGTCAGGCATGTGAAATTGATGAATGTGACTATTATTATTTCTAGGATCTTCATTGAACGATCCAGGTGGAAAGGAAGTATCTTGGCCAACCTAGAAGAAAACCTGAAGCTCACGGAAGGGAAGTGACTCTTTGAAAGGCAAATAGCCAACAGGGACTGAACTGGCATCCACATCTACATCTCATGTCTTGTGATCCAGAGCATTTCCCACTCCCCCTGACTTGTAGTGGCTGGTGCACTGGGAATTACATGGGCTTAGAAGCCAGGAAGATGAAGGGTGGTGCCTGTGGCTCAGTGAATAGGATACCAGCCCCACATACCGAGGGTGGCAGGTTCGAACCCAGCCTTGGCCAAACTACAACAAAAAAATAGCAGGGCGTTGCAGTGGGCGCCTGTAGTCCCAGCTACTTGGGAGGTGGAGGCAAGAGAATCGCCTAAGCTCATGAACTGGAGGTTGCTGTGAGCTGTGATGCCATGGCACTCTACCGAGGGTGACAAAATGAGACTCTGTCTCTAAAAAAAAAAAAAAAAAATGAAGCCAGGCAGATGACCTTTAATCCTAGAATTTAAGTTTGTGAACTCATCCTAGAAAAAGTTCTACATACCTCATTGTTGAATATCACTAGGGTCACTTTTGATGTACTCCCCTTGACCATCTAGTGACCATAGTGATATTCAGTACAAGTTTGCAAATTTAACTGGCAGGCTTTGTAGATAATTTTTTTTTTTTTGAGATAGAGCCTCAAGCTGTCACCCTGGATAGTGCTGTGGCATAACAGCTCACAGCAACCTCCAATTCCTGGGTTCAAGTGATTCTCATGCCTCTGCCTCCCAGGTAGCTGGGACTACAGGCGCCCACCACAACGCCTGGCCATTTTTTGGTTGCAGCCGTCATTGTTGTTCGGTGGGCCCGGGCTGGATTCGAACCCACCAGCTCAGGTGTACGTGGCTGGCACCTTAGCCTGTTGAGCCATAGGCGCCAAGCCAGGCTTTGTAGATAATTGTTGCCCTTCCTCTGTCCCTTTGGTGTTCTCCTCTTTTTGGTGGTGACAGAGAGCTGAAATGCAATTGCAGTAGCAAGCTCGCACCCTAACTATGAAACCAAACTCCTCCATCTCCAGTCCTGGGGTTTCTTCTCATGTACTAATGGCCCCAGGTAGAACAGGTGAGGCAACAGGAATTCATGACACTAGTTTATCTAACTTGGTGATTAACTCACTAGGGGTGATTCTGCACACACACACACACATTCCCCCTCCTCTGCCTGCCTGGGAACACATGGCAATGTCTGGAGATAATTTTGGTTGTCACACAAGTGGGGGTGGAGTGAGAAAAGGAGGTAGAGAATGGAGAATACTACTGGCATGTAGTGGGTGGAGAACAGGGATGTTATTAAACCTATAGTGCCCAGGACAGCTCCCATGGCAAAGAATCATTCAGCTCACATTGCCAATATTCTAATAACCTAACTGTGGCCAAAGCAGTGATAGCTGCATCAGGTTTGTGGCGCCCAAGAAGTACCAAGTGTGCAGACTCAGTACCAGAGTTAATTTATAGCATAAGTATATTTCTGCCTTATCTCATCCTTCAGCCCCATCGTAATCATTTCCTCAACTTCCTGCTTGTTCCCAAGGATGGAATTACAAAGACCCTGAGCTTTTCAAATTGTAACAGGCATGTGCACCCTCCAGGGATCTTGGTAACATACAGACTCTGGTTCAGTAAGTCTGGGCTGGCGTCTGAGGTTCTGCGTTTCTAAGGAGCTCCCAGGTGAGGCCAATAGTGCTGGTCCACAGGCCAGACTTGGAGTGGCAGCGAGTGAGAACACCTGTTGCTCTTCCCCAGTTATATTTTGGGCTTGCATGTGGTCTTCCTCATTGTTTCATGAACATGCTGAGGGTAGCGTGTTTTGCATCTTACATACCCTGGAGAGGCAGCTGCAGAGCTCAGTCTCAGATGGACTCTCTGCCCCCCTGGGCTGTCTTCCACCTCGCTTACCTCCTCTTGAGGTTATCAGAACATAAACTAAAAGCTCAAGAGATTTGATGTAGTAGCACTGTTATGTACTTCCTAGCGATTTTGTCAGGTTTCTCCGATATCTCCTTTGGATATACTCACAACATATTTCATTCCCACTACCTACACCTAATGCATTTCCCTCTTAAAATAAAACTTATTTTAATTTTGGTAAATGGTATCCAACTCTCTCACCACATACCAATATCTTGAACATTTCTTTTTCTTTCTTGACAGAGCCTCAAGCTATCGTCCTGGGTAGAGTGCTGTGACATCACAGCTCACAGCAACCTCCAACTCATGGGCTTAAGCAATTCTCTTGCCTCAGCCTCCCAAGTACCTGGGACTACAGGCGCCCACCACAAGGCCTGGCTATTTTTTGGTTGTAGTTGTCATTGGTGTTTGACGGACCCAGGCTGGATTCGAACCCACCTGCTTTGGTGTATGTGGCTGGCGCCTTAGCCACTTGAGCTATAGGCGCCACCAGTGAAAATTTCTTTTATCTGTATAAAAAGAAGACTGCTGTGGCGCCCTTAGCTCATGATCAGTATTTCCCATTAAACAACATTACTAAGTTACTCAACCTGCTGAGCTTTACTTTTCCTCCCATGTACAATGGAGCTAATAATTCCTATTTTGCAGTGTGGTAGGCATTACCTAGGATTTTATTTAACTGGGTATGGTAAGGTGACAGACACAGAGACAAATGCTTTGAAAGAAGAGTTTATTACTTACGGTTCCAAGGAGGCCAGGGCATGCCACGCCATCCAGGGCTACATGGGAGAGTGCCAGGGTCAGGCAGGAGGGCAGGAGTAAGAGGACAGCATGGCTCAGGGACATTATTGGGGTTTCTTTCTTCTTTTATTTTTGTTTACTGGTGCTGTGATTCGGATGCAAACTTTATTGGGATTTCTATGGGAAGTGATGGGTGAGGCCAGCTTAGGATGGGATAGTTTCAACAATGTCACTGGGTTCTAGAGCTATAGAAATAGTCTGCAGTTGTCTGGTACCTGGTCCTGGGGTGATTTAGGGCAGGGAAACATGGGTTTGGTGTGTGAGAGTTAGATAATGAAGGTACTGGGGATGTGGGCTTTGGGCTGGTGGGCTGAAAGGTGTGTTCACAGGCAAGTTGTTTACTCTCTCTAGGAATTAGCTCCCCCTGGCAGGAGAGTCTCTCCAGGATTAGCAAGGCCTTGGGTGTCAAAGTTTCATAAAATGCAGAAGGTATAAACCAGGATTAATGCATGCTGTCGGGCATAGCTTAGGGTTATTCATACCTCTCCCTCTTACAGTCTGCCTGCCTCCTGCCACCTCAAGTGAAGAGACAATTTCTGTAAATTCAGTGACTTCCAGCCAGATGGCTGTCTCTGTGTCCCTGCTCTTGAAGACTTCTCCTGCCGTCTCTTCATTACAGGAAGTCGATGGAAGTGTTGCTTCCAATTCAAAGAATTGCCAAATGACTGTGTAATCATAGACCCATGGAACCCCTCAGAAAAATCCTAGATTCTTACCTCCCTGAAGCTGAGGGACTGCCTCTATGTTTCTATTTCATGCTGGTGAAATGAGGCTAATTTTGACTTCCCAACAGCTCCATTCCAAGTGAATAACTAGAAGCAGCAAGCAACAGGATTGGAACCTGCTGGAGCAGTTAGAAATAAATTGAGAGTGCATGGGATCCAGAGGAATGTTGCCCTTTGCGAGGGAGGCGGGTGCTGGGAACAGACTTATCTGCATCCTGCCTCAGCACTGCGGCTGCTATTGCCAAGGATGACTCACAGCACCACAGGGCATCTTCCCTGTGAAGTTAAAAAACTCAATAGATTTGATGCAATGAAGCCAGAAAACAAACCATTTGAGGAAGATGGGGGATGTGGGGGTTGGGAGGCAGGCATGATTATTTCCTTGGAGCTCAGTGGGACACTCAGGGTGTTGGGCTCCTGGCTGCCAAGCTGCCTCCGGGAAGAGGATGGCTGAATCTAGTAGGATGCTTTTAGCTACAGTTAACAAATAAGCCAACTTAACTCAGCTTAAAGCTTAAGGAACTTTAGGGCTTTACCTGAATGGATGTTCTCAGGTAGGATGGGCTTCAGGGTTGTATGACACTGAGCTTCATGAGGTCATCAAAGACACCTAGTTCTTTCGATCTTTTCTGCCAGCCACAGCATCAGCTTCATTTTAGGACCAGTTCTCTTCTTTGTAGGTTTGCTGCCAGCAGCATATGGGGCTACCTTCTTCCACATTTATTCCAGGAAGAGGGAGAAACTTCCTAATCTTACTTTTAAAGTAAGGAAACAGGCTTGGCGCCTGTGGCTCAACGGGCTAAGGCGCCAGTCACGTACACCTGAGCTGCCTGTAGTCCTAGCTACTTGGGAGGCAGAGGCAAGAGACTCGCTTGAGCCCAGGAATTGGAGGTTGCTAGGAGCTGTAATGCCACGGCACTCTATCTAGGGTGACAGCTTGAGGCTCTGTCTAAAAAAAAAAAAAGAAAAGTAAGGAAACAGGGCGGCACCTGTGGCTCACCAAGTAGGGCGCCTGCCCCATATACCGAAGATGGCGGGTTCAAACCCGGCCTCGGCCCAACTGCAAAACAGAAAAATAGCCGGGCATTGTGGTGGGCGCCTGTAGTCCCAGCTACTCAGGAGGCTGAGGCAAGAGAATCGCCTAAGCCCAGGAGCTGGAGGTTGCTGTGAGCTGTGTGACTCCACAGCACTCTACTGAGGGCGATAAAGTGAGACTCTGTCTCTCCAAAAAAACAAAAGTAAGGAAACATTTTCTAAAATCCCTTGGCAGACAAACCAATCAACCACTGGGATCAGGGAAATGGGATATGCTGACTGGCTTAGGCCTGGCCTCTTGATCTAGCCACTAATAAAGGAGTTTGGGATTCCGTAATTCATTTTGACCAAGCAGGGCCATCTGGAGGCAGGCTCAGTCCCACAACAGCCACATGACAGGAGAGGGTGCTGCAGGGCCAACCACCGTGCCTACTGCAGCTTCTTATTGAAGCCAGGCGATCTGGGCCTGCGTCTGGGCTTGACCTCTTATTAGCTGTGTGACTTTAGCCAGGTGACTCCATCTCTGTGAAACTTTGTTTTTATATTTGTCAAATTGGGACAAAATCTGTTTGACTTAACTTTCAGATTGTGAAGTTTGAGTGCGGGGTTGCGTGTAAAAAGGCCCTTCTTGGGTGCACGTGGAAGAGATCAGAGCTTCTCTTGCTTCACCAGCTCTTTCTGGATACATTAAGCAGACTGATTCCTGCTTCCTAAGAGCTGAAAGTCCAAGGTAACGCAGAAACATGTAGTGGATGAGCTTACAGATGAGCTTGGGTTAATGGCAAGATAAGAAGCCTAGAGAAGTGGAAAGAGTCAAGAGTGACACTGCGTGCCATTCCTTCTCATGCAGTAGCACTGACCACTTGGCCGAGGAGGCATCTGCAAGGTTTCTTCTCTTTCATGGTCGATATTTTCCTCTTTGTAAGTAATTAGTATTTTGTCAGGAGGTATTTTGAGACTATGAAAATATCTCACTCATCTTCACATGCAAGTTTTAGCATTCATTAATGATCCTTGCTTGTATCAATTATCACTACGATGGTTGCCAAATCGTCTTTGTCTAATTGTATTGTTCCTTTCACATGTATTAATTGGCATTCTACTGAAGAGAGCACTTTATTTTCAAATTCAGTAGCTGAAGCAAGATATGCCTTAATATTGACCATGCAGTACAATGTTTGTTACATGGTATATATTCTTTCAATAATTAGATTTAGTGATTCCCTCATTTGTGGGCGTCTTGCCTGAATTATCCTTCTGAATATATTTTTTAAAAATTTCCATTAATTTTGGTATTAGTCAGTGTCCTCCAGACAAGCAGAACCAAATCTATATCTATATATATCTATGTATTTATATATATGTCCCCATATATATGTCTATGTAGACAAATACACATATATATATGTAGATATATATGTTTATAGATATGTCTCTCTTTCTCACTCTCTCTCTCTATATATACACACATATACACAGAGATAGATATTTTAAGGAATTGGCTATGGAATGGTGGGAGTTGGCAAGTCCAAAATCTGCAGGGCAGGCAGGACAGCCAGGGAAGAGTTGATGTTTCAGTTTCAAGTCTGAAGATAGTCTGGAGGCAGAATTCTTTCTTCCTCAAAGTCTTTTTCTCATAAGGCCTTCAGCGGATTAGATGAAGCCCAAAGGTCTACTGATTTAAATGGTAGCCATATCTAAGAAATACCATCATAGCAACATCTAAACTGATGTTTGGGCACTATAGACAAATATCTAAACAAATATTTGGGCACTATAACCTGGCCCTGTGGACACAT
The DNA here is from genome assembly GCA_963573935.1 of Arctocebus calabarensis. NCBI lineage: Eukaryota > Metazoa > Chordata > Mammalia > Primates > Lorisidae > Arctocebus > Arctocebus calabarensis. The sequence continues at coordinate 15,216 of CAUYON010193731.1, read as the reverse complement.
AAAATTAGCCATCATAGTTCTCTACTTCAAAGCTACCAATTATCCATATGTTGGATGATTTTTTTATAGCAGCTATATTCTCCGTAATTGCTCTCCTCTTTGCCTGTGCTCCCTCTATAGTAGTGCTTATCTCGAGACTTTCTTACATGTCAGCACTTTCATTTTCAGCTGTATCTATTTTGTTCTTTGCTTTTTCTTATCTATTTTTTGGGTCTGGTCCAGAAAAAGTTGTTTGGAACTTGGTTTGCTTCTGGAGAATAAGATAAGTGCCTCTGAAGCACTTATCTTAGTGAATGTATATTCATATTAAGTTTCTTTTATGATGGGAGGCATTTGCAGAACTCTTCTATTTTTGTTTTTTTTCCCTTTCATCTTGCTAATGCTTAACATGAGTGGCCCTTTTCATAGCTCTGTTGCTTTGACACAGGGGATGGAAATTCTCCTTGGGATCCTTGCCGTCTTATCTGAGCTAGTGTGAAGGCAGGATATTGCTTCCTGTTCACCTGTGTTACCCAAGGATGTTGGAGTTGAGTAGAAACCTGGCTGAAATTGAGCCCAGCCCTTGAGAGACATGGCTTTCTTTGCTGGGGTCCAGGTACATGGTCTGAATAGATTTTCCTCTCTCAGCAGGGATGCCTCCTGCTTTCATAGACTGCTATATAGACTGCTCATTTTGCTAATGGGCTTTAGTTTGTTCTATCTAAGACATGTTCTCCAGTGCTTTTCCCAGAATTCCTTGCAGTCAGAGGACTTTACTCAGTGATTCTACTTTTTAAGAAACACCTGTTTTATTTCATATTTGGTCTATTTTTGATTTTAAATTTCTTATTTTTCAACAGAAAATGTCATTTCTTTAAGATTATAGACTTAACTAGTCTAATGTTTGACTCTTTGTTTCGTTTTTCATGAAATATGTCATCTCTTCAAAGGTTATAGACTTAACTAGTCTAATGTTGGTTCTAGTCATTTTCAGATTTACTCTGCTATTTTTGTGTTTTCTAGAGCAAATACTTCTCTTGGTTAATTTTGTTGTCTTTCTTAGTTTCAGTTTTCCTCGTTTTGGAGTTTTGGTTTGCAGGCTCATCTTTTTTTTTTTTGAGACAGAGTTTCATTATGTTGCCCTCGGTAGAGTGCCCTGGTGTCACAGTCACAGCAACCTCAAACTCTAGAGCCCAAGTGATTCTCCTGCCTCAGCCTCCCAAGTAGCTGGGACTACAGGTGCCTGTCACAATGCCCGGGTATTTTTTTTTTCATTGCAGTTGTTTAGCTGGCCTGGGCCAGGTTCAAACCTGTCACCCTCAGTGTATGTGGCTGGTGCCATAACCACCGTGCTATGGGTGCTGAGCCTGCAAAGCTCATCATAAATTGTTCATCTTGATCTTGCTTTCTCTCTGTTCTTACTCCTTCCTGACAAGTGATTTTGTAATGACTTCCACCAGCCCTGGAAGCCCAGTTCATAACCTGGTCTTATAGTGAAGGGCCAGGTCTTGTGGTGAAGAGGAAATGAGAGTGTCATAGTTCCTGCTACCAATTTGTCAAACGGTGTGGCTCAGCTGTTGCTAGAGAAACCTACTCGTCTGACCTCTGCTCTTTCTGTGTGAGTAGGATTACCTAAATTGTAGCTCCTCGCAGTAAAAGATTTTTTTTCAGCCACTGTTCTAGCTTAATTCAATAAGCCTCGGTCCCTTTCCCTTTCTTAAATGGGACATTTTTAGTTCTCATTCTCTCAGGGAACTAAACTCCTGGCCACCTCTGCCTCTTTGGGGACCGAGCTACCAAATAGGCCTTGGCCTCAGGCCATTTAATATTTTCTCTTCTTGGGTTTTGGTCCATGGAGATATTTACCATTTCTTTCTTTCTTTTTTTTACATATCATTTAATACTTTTTATTCTTTTTTTTAATACATGTATTTTATTCTTCATTACATTATTTCCCCCCCAGCCCCATTACCATTTCTTTAAATGAGGGTATATCTTCAAAATTTTCTCCTTTTATATTTATTTGTTATTGGCTTGAGTTTGAAGCAGGAGTGTGAAGCTCTCTGTATAGATGCCTTGTCTAGATTTTATAAAAAAGAGAGAAATGGTAGTTACCCAGAGGGAGGATTGGCCAACAAAAAAAATTGTCCAAATGTATTCAGACATGGCAGGGTAGCAATAGAAGAATGACAAAGGCCATTGGCTGGGAACTTCAAGAATTCTGAGTCTTACTTCCTGTATACCATCTCCTTGCTAACTTGCTCCATGACTTTGCACAAATGATTTAACCTCTGTGGGCCTCAGAGTTCTCACCTGTAAAAAGGTGGTGTTGGCTACTCTTGTCTGTACTAGAGTTCCAGTGGTCTATGGGGGATAGTTTAAAACACTGTTCTCTGTTACAGTTGGGAGGGCCTTGGAGAGTATTTGTTCAGTTCAGGCAAACGGTAAATGTGTCGGCCATCTAATGAAATGAGTATGAATTTTGCTCTAAATGTCATGGATGTTTATTATCAGATTAAACTACAGCAGGCCTAATTTTAGCTCTTCCAATTCAAGTGGAGCAATGAAAGATTAAATGTTAGGCATAATTAAAGATGCAGATGTAGTTACATTGAATTATAAACCTCATTAAGTGCAACGTCCCAGGAAGGCCCCTGAGACCAGCTACAAAGGACTTCTAGTCACAATGCTGCAGTTATTAAAATATTATAAAGTAAATCTTACTCTGAAAATATTATGACTGCATGCAAGGATTTTTTAAAAGCATGGTTGGAGTTGGTTTCATGGATAATTTCCTTGCTCTGTTTGTGATGGTTGGTAAGGGAAACTCACTCCTTGGCATCTTCTGAACAGGAGGACTCTCTGGGGTTTGGCCCCTCCACCCTCAGCCCCTCCCAGCCACATACACAACAGACAGACGTTTGATTCTCTGTCTGTTGAGAGAACAGCAGCCTCAAGGTCAGTAAGAATCCCTTCCGGAGCTGGTAGCAGGGGATCTGGGGTGAAAGAGGGATTTTCTGAGGATTGGAAGGCTATATTTTTATACGCAGAAACATAATTTTCCTTGGTGATATTTTATTTTTTTCTGTCTATAAAGGTATTACATAGTCATTTTAGAAATTCACATACTATGAAATAGGATAGAGAAGTAAAAATATCCAGCTACTCCAAACTAATCACTATTAATATTTTGGTGCATATATCTCTTTCTCTCTCACTCTCGTATTTGACAAAAATAGATGGTACCTTAAAAGCTACAACCTATTTTTTAAAATTTAACATGAAGTAAATAGCTTTTTGTGTCAATAAATACTGTTGAGCATTACCTTTTAAATGGCTGACTTTCCATTGTATACACTTAATTTTTTAAAGTTAACCCCCTATTATTGAGCATTTATTGATAGATTGTTTTGAAAAAAGGGTTTCTTTCCCCCTGAGAAACTCTTGTAAACAATGCTGTCTTTATTCTCACATCTTTGCATATCTCTTTGACAAGTTCCACAGTGTAAGTTCTTAGAAAAGGATTATTAGGAACTGGAACGAAGTAGCTGGTGCCTGTCATTCCAGTATGTTGGGAGGGAGAGGCAGGAGGATTGTTTGAGGCCAAGAGTTTGAATCCAGCCTAAGCAACACAGACAGACTCTATCTCTACAAGAAGTATAAAAATTAGCTGGATGTGACAGCACGTTCCTAGAGTCCCAGCTACTGGGGAGGCTGAAGCAGGAGAATGGCTTGAACCCAAGAGTTCAAAGATGCAGTGAGCTATGATCATGCCATTGCATTCCAGCTTAGGCAAGAGAGTAAGAACTTGTGTCCAGGAAAAAAAAAAAAAAGCAATGGATTAGGCAATGTATCCAATGTATCTATTTGCATAATAATGCCATTAACAAATAATTCCCCCAACTTAGTACCTTAAAACAGTAAATGCAGGCACACCTTGGAGATATTTTAGGGTCAGTTCCAGACTATTGCAATAAAGTGAATACTACAATAAAGTGAGTCATACAAAAGTTTTTGATTTCCAAGTGCATCTAAAAGTTATGTTTGCCCTATACTATAGTCTATTAAGTGTGCAATAGCATCAAGTCTAAGAAAACAATGTATACACCTTAAGTAAAAAATACATTATTGCTAAAAATGCTAATGATTATCTAAACCTTTATCTAATTGCGGTCTTTCTGTTGATGGAGAGTTTTGCCTCAAGGTTGATGGCTGTTGACTAATCAGGGTAGAGTGGTGGTTGCTGAAGGGTCAATGTCTGTGGCAATTTCTTAAGATAAGACAATCATGAAATTTGCCACATCAATTGGCTCTTCCTTTCAGGAAAATATTTTTCTGTAGTATGTGATACTGTTTAATAGCATTTGACCCACAGTAGAAATTGTTTCCATATTGAAGTCAATTCTCTCAAGCCCTGCTGCTACTTTATCAACTATGTTTATGGAATATTCTAAATCTGTTATTGCCTTTCTTTTCAACAATGTTCACAACGCCTTTACCAAGAGTAGATTCCATCTCAGGAAACCACTTTCTTTGTTTATCCATAAGAAGCAATTCTTCATCTGTTAAAATTTGGTCATGAGATTGCAGCAGTTCAGGCACATCTTCAGGCTCCACTTGTGATTCTAGTTCTCTTACTGTTTCCATTGTACCTGCAATTTCTTCCTCTACTGAAGTCTTGAACTTTTCACAGTCATCTAGGAGGGCTGGAATCAACTTCTTCCAAATTCCTATTAATGTTGATATTTTGACCTCTTTCCATGAATGTTCTTAATGGCATCTAGAATGGAGAATCCTTTCCAAAAGATTTTCAATGTACTTTTTCCTAATCCATTAGAGAAACCACTATGTGTGGCAGTTATTACAAATGTGTTTTTAAAATAATAAGACCTGAGATTTGAAATTATTCCTTGATCCATGGGTTACAGAATGAATATTGTGTTAGCAGGCATGAAAACTATGTTAACCACCTGTACATCTCTATCAGAGTTCCCAGGTGATTAAGTGCATTGTCAATGAGCAGTAATATTTGAGAGGAATCTTTTTTTCTGAGCAGTGGGTCTCAACAGTGGACTTAAAATATTCAGGAACCCTTGCTATAAACATATAAGCTGTCATCCAGGTTTCTCTTTTCCATTTATTGAGCATAGACAGAGTAAATTTAGTGTAAGTCTTAAGGGCTTTAGGATTTTCAGAATGGTAAATGAGTGTTGGCTTCAACTTTAAGTTACCGGCTGCATTATTCCCTAACAAGAGAGTTAGCCTGTCCTTTGAAGCTTTGAAGTCAGGCATTGACTTTCTAGCTATGAGAAACTTTGAAGTCAGGCATTGACTTTCTAGCTATGAGAGTGCTAGGTGGTATGTTCTTCTGACAGAAGGCTGTTCATCTACATTGATAATCTGTGGTTTAGTGTAGCCATCTGATCAAAGATCTTAGCTATATCTTGCTGTATTGTCTCCTTCAGCACTTGCCACTTAACCTCGCACTTTTATGTTTTAAGGTTAGCGTCTTTCCTTAAACCTCATGAACCAAACTCTGCTAGCTTTAAACTTTTCTTCTATAGCTACCTCACCCCTCTCAGCCTTCATAGAATTGAAGAGAACAAGAATTAGGCTCTGGGTTAAGGGAATGTTGTGACTGGTTTGATTTTCTATCCAGACCACTAAAACTCTCTCCCTATCAATAGTAAGGCTCTTTTGCTTTCTTATCACTTGTATGTCTACCAGAAATACTTTTAATTTCTTTCAAGAACTTTTCCTTTGAATTCAAAGTTTGGCTGTATGGTGCAAGAGGCCTAGTTTCAGCCTATCTTGGCTTTCAACTTGCCTTTCTCACTAGGCTTAATCATTTCTAAATCATTTTGATTTAAAGTGAGACACATGTGACTCTTTCACTTGAACACTTCACTTAGAGGCCATTATAGGGTTATTAATTGGCCTAATTTTAATATTGCAGGGTCTTAGGGAATAGGGAGGCCCCCAAAGAGTCTCGACACACAGAACGGCTGATAGGTGGAAGTCAGAACACACACATTTGTCAGTTAAGTTTGTCTTATGTGGGTGTGGTTCATGGCACCCCCAAACAAGTACATTAGTAACATCAAAGATTACCGATCACAGATCACCATAACAGGTATAATAATAATGAAAAAGTTTGAAATAATGTGAGAATTACCAAAATGTGACAGAGACATGAGTTGAGCACATGCTGTTGGATAAACAGTGCCCACACAGTTGCTTGACACAGGGTTGCCTCAAACCTTCAACTTGTAATAAACACAATACCTCTGAAGTGCAATAAAGCCAAGTGCAATAAAATGAGACATGCCCGTGTTTATTTAGCTAACAAGTCTACTAGTTGGCAATTGAGGCTGGCCTCAACTGGGCTGTTCTTTTGGGCTTGGCTCACTTACGTATCTGTGGGTCAGCTGCAGGTTGGCAACCTCAGATAGACTCAGCTGGACCAATTGGTATGGTTTGGATTTGCTCCATGGCCCAGATATGTTCTTAGGTCACAACCAGAACAAGAAGAAGAAACATGCAGGGCATTTTCCAATCTCTGCTTGAGTCGAGTGTCTGCTAATATCCTTTTGGCCAAAGTGAGACCTGTGGCTGAACTCAAAATCAAGAAGATGGGAAGAATTGCCAAGTCATGGGTGGTGCCTGTGGCTCAAAGGAGTAGAGTCCCAGCCTCATATACCAGAGGTGGTGGGTCCAAACCTGGCCCTGGCCAAAAAAATTGCCAAGTCACACTGCAAAGGGCACAGATGAGGATTGGGGATCATTACCTTGCCCATAGGCAGTCAAAGCACCTGCACACTTAACATTTTGATACATATTTACAAACTGTCCAGCAAATGTGACCAATTTATGCTGCCACCAACCATGCCATGCATTCGGGTATCTTTGGCGGAGTTTTTGGTTAATGGATCCCATTCTGCTTCCCGGTAGACACTCTCTGCTCCCGTCTTCTCCCTTTCCCGTGAACATCTTGTGCTGGTCTTCCAGCCCTGCTGGCCTCTCCTGTTTTGAATGTCCCACCCATTGTATATCCAAATCCTACTCGCTTTTAAGACCTACTTCTGTCACCTCTTGATTCCGGTGGGGAATCAAGCCTTCCTCTAAAGCAAACAGGGTGCTTTCCTTAGTTTTCTTAGGACTTCACTGATTTTACTTTATTTTTATTTTTATTTATTATTATCTTTTTTGAGACAGACTCTCATTATGTTGCCCTCAGTAGAATGCTGTTGAGCTCAGAGCAACCTCAAACTTTTGGGCTTAAGCTATTTTCTTGGCTCAGCCTCCCAAGTAGCTGGGACTACAGGCACCCACCACAACGCCCGGCCATGTTTTTGTTGCAGTCACCATTGTTGTTTGGTGGGCCTGGGCTGGATTCGAACCCGCCAGCTCAGGTGTACGTGGCTGGCGCCTTGGCCCATTGAGCCACAGGCACTGAGCCGGGATTGACTTATTTTATGGGTCATACAGTAAATATTTTAGGCTTTGTGGGCCACATGGTCTCTGTCACTACAACTGAATTCTGCCCATGTAGTGTGAAGCAGCCAATATGTAACAAATGAACCTGGCCCTGTTTCAATAAAACTTTATTCATACAAATAGACAAAGGGCTGTTTTTGGCCCACATGCTATAGTTTTCTGATTTGTTCTCAAAAGCTTAACATTTGTGCTGTACAACTTAACCCTATGCCATATTTTTTTCTCAAGTTACATGTGGATTAGTCTTCACAGTTGGAATATGTGGGAAGTTTAATAACTTGATATTATGCTCTCTGTCACTTTGTAGCTGCCCAAACTTGGGTAAGTTACTTAACCTCTCTGGCTTTCTTTTCTTCATCTGTCAAGAGGGGATAATGGTACTGACCCCATAGCTATTTGTGAAGGTTAAATGAGTTCATCTTTGTACTGTGAGTGGCACAGAGTGAGTGTTCAGTAAATGTTAGCTACTATCCTCATCATTATCATTATCCCATATGTCTTCTTCAGTAGGTACCTCAGTTCTGGTTACAGGACAGTCTCAATGAGTAGAATCATAAAGTTAGATGGTGTCAAATTGGGAGGCCCTTGAAGAATGTTTGATTTAACACTCTAACTGGAGATGAGTAGAAGGGAGTCATTCCTATTTTCCAGAGGGTTGGATGCTGTAGATGACACTGACTACCCTCTTTCACATGCTGCACCTCTTCTTTCCATGGTGTTTTAGTCCATTTTCACTGCTGTAAAGGAATACCTGAGGCTGGGAAATTTATAAAGGAAAGAGGCTTATTTGGCCCACAGTTTCGCAGGCTATACAAGAAGCATGGATGGCACCAGCATCTGATTCTGCTGAGGGCCTCAGGCTGCTTCCACTCATGGTGGAAAGGACTCTGCATGTGCAGACAGCACAGGGAGAGAGAGGAAACAAGAGAGAGTGAGGTGGGAGGGAGGGAGTGCCAGGCTTCTTTTAATAAGCAGCTGTAGCAAAAACTTGCTCATGCCTCCTACCTAGGGAGGCATTAATCTACTCATGAGGGATCTGCCTCATGACCCAAATACTGCCCATTAGGACCCACCTCCGATATGGGGCATCAAATCTCAACACGAGGCTTGGAGGGAACAAATATCCATGCAGGAGGCATTTGTAGCCTTCAAAACCTTGAACCTAGATTTGGTAGGCTCTCTCCCTCTGATTCATAGCTGTAGGGAGGGCCATGAATCATTACTGAGCCATCCCTTAACAAAGAAAATAGCAGATCTCAAAAGTCACTTTCAGGAGCACAGCCAAGAAAGATCCAGGCTGTCTGCCTGACATTGTGTCTGGAGGACTCCAAGAGCCATTTAGACACTGGCTTCAGAAGCTCTTCAAACTGCTTGATCAGTGTGACAGTGTTAAGGTGTGTGTTTCCAGAGCACTGACCAGTTGGTGTCTTTCTGTACTGTTTTTGTCTTCTGATGTATTTGCTATGATTTAGCCTCTGCAATCCTCTCAACTTAGTTAGCCCTGTACATATAGTATAAAAATTGGTGTGGAATATCCAAATTGGTGTGGTATCTTATCTGGAATGACTTTGAACTTATCCGTATTCTACAAAGTAAGGAGAAGACAGTTCACATATCACTTATAATAGGAAAAAAAAAAACCAAAAAAACATTGCTGGAATTATTTACCTTTGTCCCCTATGCCGAGAGATGGGGGTGATTTGTTTGCTTTGATCTCCACTTGTTTAATTACCGGGAAATGAAGTGTGCTCAAGCCAGCAGGATTGTGAAGTCTCACTCATGCTGCAAAAGTTGGCAGCAGGAGATGAGCAGGAGATGGAGCAGCCTGGCCTTTCATTTTCCCAGATCAAAGATGAGCCAACACCAGGACAGAGAAGGTATCCTGATGCGATGTGCCTGAGAAGGGACCAAAGGCAAGGTCCTTTCCCAGAGAGGTCGCTGAACCAGCATCGCTCAGGGAGTTAGCCCTCTTCTCCTCCCTCCCGAGGGAAGGGCAGGCCCCTGTGTGGCCTGCCTGCACACCACACATCAGGCTCAGCTCCTGCCAGGCTGAGTGCACCTGTGCATCCAGGGCCTTAATTCTGACACTGGCTGGCCTGCCCTTTTCTGAGCCTCACCTGCACAGCCTGGCAGATGGGCACCATCCCAAGGAATAGAACAGGAGGTGGTCTGAGAATAAATTGCTGATGACAAGAAAGCTAGTTTGACATTTCAGGCAGCCCCTGAGTGTCTGAAAAGTAACTGCAAACAACAGACCCAACTTAAGTTCATCCAAGTGAAAAGCAGATGGTCATTATAAAGATATCGTGAGCACTCACAGGAATCTCAGAACGGGAACTACAGCACAACTGGTCTCACAGAGCTCTCGGAGCCATGGCAGCGGGGGTCAGGGGAGAGACAGAGAAGAGGAGAGGAGAGATCAGACTGACCTAGTCCACTGTCTTGGAACCAGCCTATTGAAGTTATAAGTTTCTGGCCAGTCATAGGTTGGTGTCCCAGAGGCCCACCCCTGATCCAGGTAGCTGTAGGGGTGGGGCCTCCTCCCTTCGCAGCAGAGGGGGGTGGTACAATTCTCCTCTGGAGGGATTCTGCTTGTGTTAGGCTGGGATTAGCATTGTGAGTGGTACAGGGCACCAGAGGCTGATTGCTTGGGTTGGACACTTGGCTGTTTTTTTATCAGCTGGGTTGTTTTTTGAGATATGATTCACATACTATAACATTCACCATTTTACAGTGCAACAATAGTTTTTAGTATACTCGTAAGGTTTTGCACCCACTTGCATCTAATTCCAGAACATTTTTATCACCCCTAAAAAGAAACTCTATTAGCAATCACCTCCCATTCTTCCTCTCCTCAGCCCCTGGCAACCACTTATCTATTTTCTGTCTCTATGCATTTGCCTATTCTGGATATTTTATCTCAATGGAATCATACAATGTGTGGCCTTTTGTGTTTGTCTTCTTGCACTTAGCATAGTTTATTCATATGAACCTGTATCAATACTTTATTTTTATTGCATACTATTCCATTTTATGGACATACCACATTTAATTTATCCATTCATCAGATTGATGGACATTTGTGTTGTTTCCAGTTTTTGGCTATGATGAGTAATGTTGCTACAAATATTTACATACAAGTTGTTGTGTGGACTTATTTCAGTTCTCTTGGATATATATTATATTTAGAAATGGAATTACTGAGTCATATGGCAATTCTATTTTTTGTTTAACTTTTTGAGGAACTGCCAAACTCTTTCCCCAATTAGCTGAGTCATTTTATAATCCCACCAGTAATGTGCAAGGATTTCAGTTTTTCCACATCCTCAGCAACACATCACCTGCCTTTCAGATGACAGCCACCCTAGTGCGTGTGAAGTGGTATTCCGTTGTAGTTTTCATTTGCGCTTCTGAAATGACTAATGATTTGAAAATCTTTTCATGTACATATTGGCTGTTTGATATCTTCTTTGGAGAAATGTCTATTCAAATCTTTGGTCATTAAAAAAAATCAGGTTGTCTATTATTGTTGATTTATTGGCTTTTTGATATCATCCTTAGAGAAATATCTATTCAAATCCTTGCCTATTTAAAAAAACTTGGGTGTCTGTTATTGTTGATTTGCCAGCTGTTTGACCTTAGATTAATTGCTCAGTCTCTCTGGAACTAAATTTTCTCATCTTCATAGCAGGGATACCGGCCTAACAAGGTCGTTGGGAGACATTGCATGAGATAGTGTGCGTCCGTGCCAAACATGGACCCCGATTCATGGAAGAAACTCAAATAACTTATTATTATTGTGCCACTATCAAGACCAGCTTCTTTTCTTAATAGCATCATCCATTCTCTGCCAAGAAACCTTTTGTGTGTGAGGGAGACATACGGGGAGTATTTTGATGAGCAGCCAAGGGTATGGATGGAAGGTGAGGACCCACATCCCCACCAGGGGACAACGTCAGTTACAGTAGATGGTTGGTGCCCTTTTTGCTCGATAGGGTTTCAGGGAAAGGCCAGAGCTGAGGATAATAGAGGAATCTGAGGAGAGGCAAAAGAACACAAGCTGAGTAGTGCCCAGAGAGGACATCTGCAGAGAACAGGGAATTTTTAAAGGTGATTTTTATGAAGCTTCCCCTTGTGATATATGATATAAAATGTCTTCCCGCCAAGGTGTTAGTAATATCTCTATCTCTCTAAGCATTGTGGGAGAGCGTCTTTTTTGAACAAAGATGTGAAGTTCAAAAACTTCAGGCTGGAGGGGCAGGGAATGAGTCAGCCACACTTGGAGTTATTCCAGGAGGAGCGTGAGATGCAGACCAGGAAGGGCAGAGACCAGAACTGTTTACCAGGGGAAAGGCTGCCCTGGTCTCCTCAGGGTTCAGGGTGGGCATAACCAGGGCAGAGGCCTCTTCATCCTACACTCTGTGGGCTCAGGATCTGGCCCCCTCCTTGACTGCCGAGCACTGGGGTTGCACTTCTGCTGTACCTGTGTAGGATCCGCCGGGGGCTGGGTCTGCAGTGGTGCACCTCCTTCAACAGGGCTCTGAAAACACTGTCCTCTTGGGGCCACAGCAGGGGTTCTCAGTCCTCTCAGACTTTAGTAAGGAGGAAGCTCTTTTTGGCTGGGCACTGTCTGGAAGAGTCCTGTAGGCTACCACAAACGGTCCCCATCAGTTATAGACAGAATGCTTGCAGCCCCCCGAGATCCATATGCTGAAATCCTAACCCCCAAGGAGAAGAGGCCTTTGGGAAGTGACTGACTGGGTTGTGGGGCAGAGCCCTCACGAATGGGATTAGTGCTTTTATAGAAGCAAACCCAGAGAGCTCTCTCGTCCTCTCTCCACCACGTGAGGAGACAGAGAGAAATCTATACTCTGCAACCCAGAGGAGAGCCTTCAGGAGAACAGCCATGCGGGCTTTCTGATTTGGGACCTCCAGCTTCCAGAACCGCGAGAAATAAATTCTTTCATAAGGCACATGGTCTATGGGGATTTGTTATGGCAGCCCGAACAAAGACATCATCTAAGGTGCCTGAGTTTGGGATCATCTCCTTACCAAGGAAGGACTGTCTTGCAGGGGCTTGAACGTTTCATGCCCTCAATGTGGGGATTCCATCACAACCCTCAGATCAGCTGTTCTGGGCCCCATGGTGGTTGGCACGAGTGCAGGTACCACCTGAAGAACTCTCATAGATCAAACTCTCCTTTTCCAAACCCAGAGAACATAATTTGTTTGGTCACAACATGCACCAATTAAGTGCCCACCATGTAACACCCAGTGAACCAGGGATTGTGGAAGGGACAGAGATGACCTGCCATTTTCTGAAAGAAGCTTCCATCCAGTGGGAGGGATAGAGGGAGAACAACATGCAGACAAGGCGGCACCCGTAGTTCAGTGGTTACGGTGCTGGCCACATACGGACGCTGGCGGGTTTGAACCCAGCCCGGGCCTGCTAAACAACAATGACAACTGCAACACAAGAAATAGCTGGGCGTTGTGGCAGGTACCTATAGTCCAGCTACTTGGGAGGCTGAGGCACAGGATGGCTTGAGCCCAAGAATTTGAAGTTGCTATGAGCTGTGACACCACGGCACTCTACCCAGGGTGATAACTTGAGACTGTCTCAAGAAAGAAAAACAGACAAACAAAAAACATGCAAATAACACCCAGAGTTCACAACAGCAAACCAAGCATCATATACAGTTAGAAGGAGTAGAGAGAACTGTGCATTTTGCCTCCCAGGGACAGTTTGGGGAAGGGGGAGGGTGCTCCCAGCTGAGGGTCCGACAGCAGCAAAGGTGTGAGGGGTAAGTGGTGTGTGGTGGGCAGGGCAGGGTGTGCGGACAGTGGGCTGGGCATTTGGTGTTGGATCAGGTGGTCTGGACTTTATTCTGGAGGCAAAGAGGAGCCCAAGGAGGGTTTCAACAGGGCTATGGCACGAACCCACCTCTTTTTAGAAAGAAAGTGAAACAGAAGGAAGAGAGTTAGGAAAGAGTGGGACAGGGCCACAAGATCAGGGAGTGGAGGGGAAGGTAAAGGAGAGGGGCTGGGGACATGGAGTCTGTTAGGGACAGGGGCCAGGTCATCTCTAGAGTTGGTGTTTCCTGCAAAACATCTCCAGCACACAGACGGGGCTGGCTGGTCAGCCATCCCCACCTAAGTCACTTTTCTGGAAGGAGAGCCTTCCTTCTTGGATCCACAGGAAGACAGAGTAGCAGGGCAGTTTGGAAACCTCTGAATCGGCCAGTCAGGATAGCAGGGACAGGGGAAAAGCACTGGTTTCACTGACCATCGCCTGGCCTAGGCATGCATGCTGTGAGGCTCTAGCACGGCCGGACACAGAGTGAGCACATGCCTTATAGGACAGAGGCACAGCAGCCTCAGATGTCCTGAGTTGGAACCGATGGTAAGAAGGGGCAAAGGAGTTCTCATTTCTCTTTTCTGCTTTAAGCCAGAGAACAGCCAGCCCTGGAGGCCTGAGGGTTTGTTAAGGGCCCTGGCACTCCTAGACTCCTCCACACAGGTCTGGGTTGGGGATGGCCCAGAACCTGTAATTTCAGCAAGTAATTCTGATGCCCTCCAAGTCTGGGCACTACTGGCTTGAGAAATGTTTGCTCAGAAAAAAGGAAGGGGCTTGTTCTGTGGACCCCTATGTAAAGCTCAGGGGTCCAGCATCCAGATACACTAGGGTTTAAATGACCTTGAATAAAAGAAGCTATTGGGTTCTCTCTTCCTATAGGAAAATGCCAAGTTAAATACCTAGAAAGTGTCCTTCGAAGTTTGTGCCAGAAATTTTCACCTTTTTGTAAGTAATAATTACCCACTTGACTTTCTATAGATCTTGCCAGGCTTTGCATCTATTAATAAAAGAGCCATGTTATAAGTATTAATCTCAACTCGCCTGGGTCTACCCCAGCTGTACACACAGCATCTGTAGCTCCCTTAGGAAACCACCCACGCAATTTAGGAGGTCTCCAGAGTAACTTACACAAACTAAAGGTCAAATCCTCTCCCACCAGGTGGCGCCACGGGCTGCCCCAGGTTCTGCTAGCGTCTGCCATTTTGGCCCTCACTGAAGCCCACGCCCTGAGGTCTTCCAGGATCAATGCATTCAGGGTTCTATTTTAAGTTTTCTAAAGAAACTCCACATTGTTTTCCATAAGGGCTGTAGTAATTTACATTCCCAGCAACAGTTAGAAGGGTTTCCTTTTTTTAGACACTCTCACCAAAACTAACCTTTCATCTTTTTTTTTTTTTTTTTTTTTTTTCATTTTTTGGCAGGGGGGGGGTTTGAACCGCACACCTCCCGTATATGGGGCCCGGCAACATATTCCTTTGAGCCACAGGCGCCGCCCACCTTTCATCTTTTTGATGATAACCAATCTATTAGGTGAGAGGTGGTACCTCATTGTGGTTTTAATTTGCATTCCCCCGATTATTAGTGAGGAGGAGCATTTTTCACATACCTGTTGTTCATTTGTATGTTTTCTTGGAGTGTCTAGTTAGGTCATTTGCTTACTTTTTTTTTTTTTTTGAGACAGAGCCTCAAGCTGTCACCCTGGATAGAGTGCAGGGACATCACAGCTCACAGCAACCTCCAATTCCTGGGCTCTTGCCTCCACCTCCCAAGTAGCTGGGACTACAGGCACCCGCTACAACGCCTAGCCATTTTTTGGTTGCAGCCGTCATTGTTGTTTGGTGGGCCCAGGCTGGATTCGAACCCGCCAGCTCAGGTGTACATGG
>CAUYON010193730.1:0-12072 GCA_963573935.1 Arctocebus calabarensis | reverse complement strand
TATAATTGTGATGGATGTGTTACTTAGTTCAATGTAAGCATTTCACATTGTATATCAAAGCAGTACCCTGAACCCCATAAATGCATCAATGTACAAAGTTGTGATTTAATACAAAATAATAAAAGAAATAGAAAAAATAATTCTAAAGTTTATACAGATCTATGTAAAACCCACAATAGTTAAAAACATCCTGAGTAAAAGAAAAAAACTGGAGAAATAATTTAACCTGACTTCAAATTATACCACAGAGCTTTAGTGATCAAAACAGCATGATACTGGCATAAAAATGAAAACATAGACCAATGGCGCAGAATAAAGCACCTAGAAATAAAATCATATTGAATCACTCAAATTAGAGTTAAGGTCTTGTCAATTTTTATTTAATTTGACATCATTTGGGGGGAGCAGGAGCATACGTTGACATATATATATTTTCTAGATATCTCCCCAAAAGTTTATACCTGGTTAAAGAAAAAATAAATAAGCATAAATCTGAGAGTCTAAAAACATTTGTAAAGCACTTGTCAAGATTATTTTATTTTATTTAAAAATGTAATTACATGTAAGGAGTGACAGAATTGTGTAGGAGGGAACATGGAGGAAGAGAAGCTTTTTCTCTAGATATATTAATATCACAATTCATGACTTTCCAAATTCACTATATTATGTGAAGTTTTTCTTCACACAAAGGCTTTTAGGCTGACCATTTATGCTTCAGAATCCCTCAGTTATGTAAGAATATGCCTGCTTTTTATTCTCCCTGCTCTCAGGTCCGTGGATACATATCTACTTGCCTTTCTCAAAGTGTATTTAGTTTATTCATAATTTTCCTATTTGGTCTTTTATTTTAGGTTGAAAGTTGCTTGACAATCATGTGTGTTCTCCTATATGCTGTGTACACATACCCCAGTCTGGGACTGAAACGCTGTGTGCAGAATGAAATGTTGAAAGGAGTTTTTGGAACTATAAGACATAAGTCACCAGTCCTTCAATGACACATGTTAAAGCAATTCACTTTGGGAGAGATGTTCCCTCAGAGAGATTCTAAAGTAGTGGACTAAATCGAGGCCTACTTTCATTAAATGTGAAATATATGATGCCTGCCAATATCTCATATTGGCAGGTAATCATTTCACTAGCTAAGCATAACATTAAGAGATTTAAAAATATGTTCACTTGCATTAGTAGATATCAGTAGAGTCATGTTTAAAATAAGGTAGACATCAGTTAAAGCAAAAAATATAAAAACCTTAAACGTATATAGTAATAGAATCCTCTACAAATGTTTTATTCACTAACTTTACTAAATAATGAAGTTAAAACTGGTTTTTACTATTCCCAAATGAACAATATCACTACAAGGCACTAAATTACTCCAGTTACAACTTGCTTAATCTGACAGTTTAGGGGCAAATGGAATGGAGGAGTATGAGGCGGGAGCAGTCCCCCAAAGTAGGAGCTAAAACACAGACAACAGACGCTATGGGACCTCATGTGGGTGGTTTACAGTGGTTACGGAAATTGCTTCTCTCATACATCACAGGATTTAATGCCGTCCTTCTACAGAGCTACAAACTCTCCATTTCCTTTTTTGACATATGTAATAAAATCTCATGCAGGTGAATCCTCCTCAAGACCCAATGAGATTAAAGGGAGGTCAGGATTAAGTAGAGTACTAAGATTCTACTACTATGAAGATTCTACTAGTATGAAGTGTAACTTGTACTACAGGCAACGGGTCTGAGGTTTTATGGAGAGGTTTTTCTTTTCCGATCTGCACAAGTCACTCTGGTCTTAGGATAAGAAGAGACAAGTTCAACTTCAGGCAATGGAATATCTCTCTTCACATTCTAAGGTTTTCTCCATCTTGAGTAATGTTTACTTTGGATGTTTCATGCAACCATCTCATTCAACCTTCAAAGATCTTTGAGATCTCTTCCTCTAACATATTCTCCACGGTGTGATGTTCTGTGATTTATTCTCATCCTTTTTTCCTTTCTGAAGCTTAACAAGTCTTATGAAGCTAGCCCAGGTTTATGTTTACCTTCCCAGATTCTGTCATGACAAATGTCATGCTTCTGATGCTGTCTGCTTGGTTGGAAAGAATTTTCCCATGAAAGGCAGGTGAGTAGGGCAGCGACAATGAAAATCACCTTTCAGTTCAGCCATTACTTCACTTTCTCCAGGCTTCCTTTCATCCTGACTTCATAGACCTTATAGCTAAGCTAGCCCAGACCATCAGGGGCTGGACTCACTTTGAAGGTTTGCAAGAAAAACAACTTTGCCCTGTTTACAGGTGCTTTTCCTTTGGGTTATCATGGGAAAGAATCAGTGTAAAGGAGACACAGTAGGTAAAAATAGAAATGATCAGATACAGCAAGGGCGACTGACCTCTCCATCCCTTGGTTCCACCTTATCTTCCACAATTCTTCATAGAAATGATGCCTGTTTCTATTCACAAAATTCTTGCAGCCTCTTTGTTATAAGAGGGGGAAGAAGAAGTTAAATTGGAGGAAGAAGGAAATTAGAGTCCACTTGTCCTTTAAACTCATGGTAAGACTCTATGACAATTAGGTTGTATTCATTACCATATGTGGCGGCTGGTTTCTGAGCCAGTTCCATAATTTTGGTGCTCTAGTATTTCTGATGACACTGAGATTGTAGAGGAGATTTGCCAGGGCTCTGTCAAAAACATTTCAGAAACAATGTTTTGGTGTCAGCCAGAGTGTGTTCTTGGTAGGAATGTCTCAGAACGACAAGTAATCCATCTGCCTAGAAAGAACAACAGGTACAAAGGCCCAGAGATACACGCCTGGTTGTGCTTGGTGAATTCAAAGAAAAGGAAAGTGAGACTGCATTTTGCCTAATTGTTAAACACAGTTGTCCTCTGCTTCAGTGCCCACCTTGGCATGTAAATTAGTTTTCCTTTTATGCCTTTCCAGAGCATTCTTTACTTATTTTGGTTCTGGTTAATTTGACAAATTCCCGTCTATTATTTTGTACTTTATTCTCCATTTTTTGTTCTATTATTCTTTTGGAGTATTTCCACTTTTAGATTGTGTTATGAAAAGAAGACTAGTAAGTTCAATTAATTATATGTATCAGTTTTTTCTTGGTAAAGCTGCACAGGTTTCCCTGCCTTTGTTGTTGGTAATATCTTACCATCTGGAGACCCTCATTCTGTTCTAAAATAAGGTGCTAGATCAGAGAGACAGGGATCTTACTGCCTCTTAATATGATTTGTAAACCTTCCCCCAAATTATGTTTTTTAAACAACTCTTTTAACAATATAAATTTTCTGACCCAGAACATTTGGGTCATTTTTTTTTTTATGTACTGGATATAAGTCCAAACTCTTACTGTTCATTGACGGTCTTTCACAAACTTTTCATGCTTTGAAATTTTAGTTTTATAAGCTACCTTTTATTCAAGTGAATGATCATAACATGTCCATTATGCAGGATGTGATATATATCCTATCAGTTGGAAAATTTTCCTTTTCCTTGTCTCTTACATAAATCATAAGCATCCCTGAACCAAATTCAAATTTCACTTTTGGTAACATTTTAGCTCCAAGTGTTCTCTCCCTCTTCTAATTTATATATAATTGATTATATCTACTATTTATTTAATTTAATTAATTAATTTTTCATTTTGAGACCAAGTCTCAAGCTGTCACCCTGGGTAGAGTGCAACAAACTCCTGGGCTTAAGTGATCCCCTTGCCTCAGTCTTCCAAGTAGCTGGCACTACAGGCACCCGTCACAACACCCAGCTATTTTTTGGTTATAATTGTGATTGTTGTTTGGCTGACCCTGGCTGGATTCAAACCTGCAGCTTTGGTGTATGTGGCTGGCACCCTAGCCTCTTGAGCTACAGGCACCAAGCCTAGTATTTATTTTATAATTGATTATATTTACTGTTTAACCCTTCATAAAGAATCATTTGTAACCTGTCTACTAAATTGAAAATGTCATGGAAAGAGATTCTTCCTTTTTGCTTTTATTAGTACTGAGGTATGGCTTTTCCAATAGTAATTGCTTGGGAAACACTTGTTTGTTTGCCGGATCAATATAGCAGATTTTACTTAGCTAGATGTTATATAGTGAAAGTGGTTTCTAGTGGCCTTCAAACCAAAGAACAGTTCTGAACAATAAGGTAATGCTGATCAAATCCATAAAGGTACCAAAGGCAAGAGAAGTAGGCATGTAAATAGATGATGCCTTGAGTTTTATCTCCAACTTGATACCATTTCCCTTTGTATTTTGAGCAGGTGGATTTGATTGGGATTATGCAGTTACTTTATAAAAGGCAAAGATTAATAGTTTTTGGTGACTTTTTATTGGTCTCAGTAGCTAATTATCTGAATTCCAAGATTTTATGAAGCATCCACATTTTTTTTTTTTTTTGAGACCGAGCCTCAAGCTGTCACCCTGGATAGACGGCCGTGGCATCACAGCTCACAGCAACCTCCAATTCCTGGGCTCAAGCAAGTCTCCTGCCTCTGCCTCCCAAGTAGCTGGGACTACAGGTGCCCGCCACAACGCCCGGCTATTTTTGGTTGCAGCCATCATTGTTGTTTGGCTGGCCCGGGCTGGATTCGAACCCGCCAGCTCAGATGTACGTGGCTAGCGCCCTAACCCGTTGAGCCACAGGCGCTGAGCCACATCCACATTTTTTTAACCAAGATTTATATATCTCATAATACCATTTGTCTCTTAATACCACATTATACAACCTCTCCTAAATTCAGTTTTGTACAACAGATACCGGGTCCATCAAATTTGTGAGACATTTTGTAACAAAAAGGATAAATTTCTGCTTTTTGTCCTTGGATTTTACTTTCGTTTTCTTTTTACAGGTCTTATCACCTTATGACCGTCAATATCTATAACTAAATTCTAAAAAGTGAAAAGTGCCCACTGTGTTAGATGTATTAGTGTTAGGGTCATTCAACCACCATCCAACATCAGCAAGCAACATTACGCCAGGAGAGAGATGGCCATCATTCAAAAAATACTCTGGCAGCCAGGTGTGGTGGCTCATGCCCGTAATCCCAGCACTTGGGAGGCTCAGGCAGGTGGATTGCCTGAGCTCAGGAGTTCAAAACCAGCTTGAGCCAGAGGCAGACCCTGTCTCTAAAAAAAAAAAAAAAAAAAAAAAAAAAAATGGCCTGGCATTGTGGCAGGTGCCTCCTAGTTCCAGCTACTTGGGAGGCTGAAGCAAGAGAATCACTTAAGCTGTGAGCTGTGACGCTAAGGGCGACAAGGTGAAACTCTCTCTCTCTCTCTCAAAAAAAAAAAATACTCAGGCTATTGAAGAGTATAATTATTGCCTGCTGGTTCATGTTGATGGAGAAGGAAAATGAGAAGGTTGAGGAAATATAATATTACTCAATTCTGTTGTAGGCACAATTCCAGAACACGGAGAACAGTGAGAGAGCCTGGAACATGCCTTCCTAACATGAATTATTTGAGCTTAAGTTGTCTATGGAACATCTAAGTGGAAATGACCTTTCGGTAATTGAATGATTGACTCTTGACTGATGTGAAGTATAGAAGGAGTACAGGAATTGACATCATTCAAGGTTCAAACACATATATTCTTACTCTGAGCTTGGCAGAACTTTTATCACTTAACACATATGGAACAATTAATCCTCACAATAACCGACTGAGGGATGCATTTTTATTTTCCTTGTTATAAAGCTGAGGAAACTGAGATACAAAGAGATTAAAACACTTGCTCAGTATCAAACCAGTAGAGGCTGATTTTGACTCAGATGCTCCAGTTCCAGAGTGTGTGTGCACTTGTGTGTAGAATGTGTGTGTTTTGAGACAGGGTCTTGTTGTAAGACTGTGTGTACTTCACTATCATGATTCTTTTTCCATAATCCAAGGGTAGAAGTGGAAATAGCGGTCATGAAGGAATTGTCTCAAGGCTAAACAACTAGGTCAAGATAGTAAAAGCTATGCAAATGGCCATTGCTTTACTTAGTATTATGGTACATGTGAAAAATATATGATGGCAAAATATACTAAGAAAATTTATTTCTCACTTGTGAAAAGTTCAGTGATAAGGGGATCCAGACTCCTGGCTTGTGGCTCTGTCAGACTCGTGGATGGCATACAAAATTGCTTTGTCATCTTTATCAAGCCAGGAAGAAGGCCAGGGTCACATAGCACAGAGGAGGATGTTTTTATGGGGCAGTTCAGGAGCAGCATGCACCACTTGTTACCATGTGTTAGTGGCCAGTGGCTTCGTCATCAGGGCAGCCTGAAGTCAGCTAACTGCGAAGGTCTGTGGGCAGTTTAGTTGACCTATGTGCCAGAAATAAGAGGGAAGAGGTTGAGGTTGGAGAAACAGACTTCATATTCCTGCCACATCCACTGATACTAAATTATTTATTTTATGGGCTTTAAAACTACTTAATTCTAGGTCACATTAGGGCCAAATACTATAAGAAGAAATCCTACAATTTTGATCAGAAATTTAAGATACTTGTATGACAGCTTCTTGTATTTCCCTTTTATTAAATGAAAAATTTTTATGCCTACTTTGGAATGAAAAACTATCTGCCTTTTATGATCATATGTAAAAGTAATTATTTTTTCCACATATGGAATGTGGTAAAATAAACCTTTTAGAAGCACTTTAATTTTAATTCTTAATGTAGTTTGATATTCAAAGGTTGAGAAATTAGTATTTATAAAATGGTGAAGTGCTGTAAATAGTGAAGCCAAGAAGCCATGAAGCATACTGCTATATTCTTCAAGTATTTTGTAATAAGTATTAAGATAAATTCTTCAGTTTGCTCATAAAATAGAGAACACTGCTTTGCATGAAGATAAACATGAGTTATGCATTTACATTGATATTTTTAAGGCAGAGGCAATTTTAATTTAATGGAAGTCTATTTTCCAAAAATAAGTCCTAAGGTGCTAATTATCAAATAAGGATAC
Organism: Arctocebus calabarensis; assembly: GCA_963573935.1. NCBI lineage: Eukaryota > Metazoa > Chordata > Mammalia > Primates > Lorisidae > Arctocebus > Arctocebus calabarensis. Next base: position 5,111 of record CAUYON010193730.1, on the reverse strand, counting down.
AGAGATGTAAGTATATAGTTAATATCTTGCATTTTCTTTATTCATTAAAGAAGGAGAAAATAAAGATCAAAATTTTTTTTCATGTTATCTCCAACTCTATCCTTCTACCTTGCTCCCCATAGCCCCAAGTCCCCCCCCAAATTTAAGACAAGCAGATAACTTAGGTAGAAGAAGAATATCGCATACGTATGTAATATGTTTAATTTGCTTCCTTTAACACAGAAATAAATAAGATTCAAACCTTAAATAAAACAGCAAAACAACAGTAAATGCCCCCTTACTCTATGACACAAATGTATAATTATTTTCCCTTGAAAATATATGAGCATTTTTCTAGTGCCGCTAGGTATACAAAAATCACTAATCATTATAGTTGTAATTCAGCCTGAATTCCTAAAACTACATTAAAATAAGATGTAGTCTTCTTTTCCTTTAATAGATTAACATTTAAAATTAGTAGCATCTGGGGCATTGTACTTGCACTGAATAGAAACTAGGGCATCCTGCTTGAACTTTGAATATTCAAATTTGATATCCTAATTATGCACATTATACAAACGAAATGCTATAGGGACTAAACTGTAATGGAGGGAGGAAAATACGTAAAAAATTTAGGTCTGTGTGGATTATTGTAAGTATTTTAGCATTGATAACTATATATTTAATAAAGAAAAACTTACAACACTGGAGATTTAAACTATGTACTTGTATTTAGAAATATCATAGAAATACAAACAGGTTCTAATCATTGAACACTGTCTTAAATTTTCATCTTGTTTATAGCTTTTCTTCCAAATTGTTTTTGAAAACTTAAGTCTTTTGCATGCTTGACCTTAAATGATCAAATCATGGGGTGAAATTAAATCATGCATGTTTTTACATTTTTTTGTACTTCACAATGAACAGTGTGGAATTGTTCTCTCATGGAGGAGGAAAGGAAAAAACGGTGAAAGGAAATTGGGAGGATAATTAAATAGTGGGGAAATTCTGCCTGCTATTGTGCTTATGGTATTTATGACCCAAGATAAAACTTAGGAAGAGACTTTTGTCAGGGAGGTGGAAGTGTTTGGTGCTAGTTTCAGAGGGCTTCAGGCCTGCATCTTGCAGCCTGAGTGTAATTTTAATGTTTGATGATTCATAATTGAGCTAGTCATGGTTCTAAATGCCAGTCAAAACTTCCATCTGTTGCCAGCTGACAAAACATCTGTCTGATCCATTTATTGTTGGAGGAAGAGTTATTAGACCCTATAGTAATTTGATTATGTAGAACATAGGAATTAAGGACTGATTTAAAAGCATTTACCCTGTATAAGATGGGATTCAACTGTATGGGACATTTATAATACTGTATCATTTTTCTGTTTCATTTGTATGATTGCATAGTTCTTCATATTAAATGTGTTTATTTGCATTCTTCTCTTTTTCCCTCTAAAGAAAATTCATAATCATTTTTCAGCATTATTTACAAGCTCTGTTCCTTGTGTCTTCACGTCATTCATTTACATTCTCCAGAAAGCAATCATTGACAGAGTCAGAGGGTAGAATAAGATGGAAGACTTTTCAACAAAGAAAGGTTTTCTTTCTTTTTTTTTTTTTGCAATTTTTGGCCTGGGCCAGGTTTGAACCTGCCACCTGTGGTATATGGGGCCGATGCCCTACTCCTTTGAGCTACAGGTGCCGCCCAGATAGGTTTTCTTAAATTATAAAGAAATCAAAAAATTATTAGCTCTAAATATTACTAGAAAAGGGTTAATAAAGTTTCAAATTTTATGAAATTTTTTACAATAGTTTATATTTCTAAAGATATACAGAATAATATGAACAATGCAACTTAAGAAAATGTTAGAACATGGAAACAATTTATGAAAATTTTGAGCTTCAGGATGTTATCTTTTGCAGTTGTATAAAAACAGCAAGAAAGAGAAACCTGGGACTCTTAAGGGGAAGCTTTATAAGAGCAGTGGTCACCAAAGTAAGTGTTGTGGTTTTTACTTGTACTGACTCATAGTGAGCTAGTGGGGTTTAGAATTTCTTATAATTTAAAATATTGAATAAAACTTTGGATATTTTAACATAAGATGCATACATTAATATAGTATTATGTAAATTGTTTTTATGTCATCATATACATTTTTAACTTTTCCTAAAATTTGTTTACTTACGATATTATATGTTCATTTTGAAAATTGTCAACTCAGATGTCAGGACTCAGAATAAAGACCCTTTATGGAGATGCATGGAAATAAAACATTCGTTTCCTTATAAGCCTTTGTTATTGCTTTTAATATGACTTGTTCTTTTCCCCGTAGACCACAACTATAGTAATGTTTCACAACTGATTTTTTACCAACTTGTAGTCATAGTAAAAGCTTTACCTGAAGTGGGTTATGATTATAAATCTTTGTAGGGGCTTAGAAGCTGAAAATAGTATTGAACATTTTGCTAAGTTTGTAGGGTATTTATGTAGGTCATGGACTATAATCACAATGCCTTTATTAACTTGAAGTTTGGATGTTTGTAGTCTTATCAGCATTATGCGACCTGTAAGAATCGCCCTGGGTAATACCTCTATCTTCAATAGATACTAGTAGGCAATGGCTCAAATATATGGGAATGAGGTGACCTGGAATTAATAATGCTCCAGACTCTCAGCTGGCTTTAAGAAGGAGTGATTCTTCCAATGTGAGCATCTAGAATATCAGATAAGGGCCAATTAAAGGACCCATTTTTAGCTGCACTAGATCCTATTGGAAAGTTCATCAAATATATTTTCTTGGTTATCACTTATGTGAAATTATTTGCAAGTTCTTTGGTTATTTAAAAATTAAGTCAGCCTTTCAAGTCCCCAGTGAAACAAGTTTGTGTTTTTCCTTTTTGACAATAATCAGATACAATAACAATAAGAAATTGCCTAAGAGTCACAATGAAAACAAATAAAGAACTAGGAAGAAAACTCTTCTTTCATTTCTATGTCATTCATATATTTCTATGAGTGAAGATCAAGTTTAAAAATTGAAATGCTATATTTATACTTCCATTTTACTTAAAATTTAAATTAAAAAATATTTTTTTGGGATATATTTTTCTATGAATATAATTATTTGAATTTTTTTTTATTTTGAAAAATTCTGATTTGGTTTCATGAACTGAAATCTGGCCAATGACCAGGGAGCCTCCTCTCTTCAGGGTATTTTTGCAATTCTTTCAAATGCTAATGAGACTTAATGTTTTCTGCTTATATTCAGGATGATATTTTAAAGATACAGTTTTTTGAATACAGGGTGAATCTTTAAAATAGTGTTTCTCAAAATATGGTTCACAATCACCTCAGTTGCTTATTAAAAGTAAGATATAAGAGCCAATTGCCAATTAATGGAGAATTTCTGCATGGAGAGCATGAGAATATGTGTTATAACAAGCACCATTAAATAGGTTTTGTGCACATTACAGTGGGAAAAACACTGTTAAAGTTACAAGTTATTCTGGAAAATGTGCAGTACAGAAAAATCTATACATTATTCTCATGCAGATTAATTTTTCTGAAAAAATAATATGAAGAACACCTACATATTATTTTTATGTATATTTTGGTATTAGGGTATTCTATTGTATTTCATAATTTTAAAGATATCATTGTTTTATTTTAATAGATTATTTCTTAGTTTTGTAAAACCATAATAGGAACACTCTGAAGACATCATTGGTGAAACAGTAACATATAAAAATCTTCAAAAAAAAAAGTTCTCAGCTACAGAGCATGGATATATGAGATTAAAACAATTAATTTTGAAAATTCTTCCTGGAGAAAGTGCTACATACATCACTACTGAATATGACTACGGTCCCCCTTGAAGGATGCTTCCTGGGAGCCATCTGCTGACATCAGTGCCTCGTCTGCTCTTCAGATCATTTTTTCTAGGATGAGTTTGCAAACTTGATTGTCTGACCTCCTGTATGTGTTAAGTTAGTGAAAAAGGCATTACTGACACTATACATAATAGATTTAATATAACGTGTTGTATGCTCATGAAGTGTATTAGTATACATTTTTCCAACTGTAACGTAACCTGTGAAATTATGATATAACCCCTATAATTTTAGAACAGCATTTTGTTACACAACCGAATCACACTACTGGAGAGTGAACATTTTCTGTACAAGTGAAGGACTTGTGATGAAATACAATCAAATTAGGCAGCAGAACATGAATGTTTCCTTTATATCAGCTAAATATGCATTCAAAATATAAAAGGGAATGAATAGATTATTATTAACATTGCATTAATTTTGTTCTTGGCATTTGAACAATTTTCAAGTATGGGAAAATGTTTTCTTCTTTCTTTATGTCTGTAAATCCATTTATTTGACACCCAAAGCATTATTATTCTACTAAGAATGTATTTTTTTCCTAGTCGTTTTCAACACACATTTTTAAAAGTATCCATTTAATAGCCCATGTTGCCCTTTGCTATTATGAGGCTTGCAAAATCTGCCTACTTATTTAGTAAATGAGGCAATTTTCTCTAGCAAGAGAGGGAAATACATAAAGAATACATTTTAAAAACCTTACACATTTTGAATTTTTGAACATTCTAAACTGCCTGGTTGAATACATCCCCAAAGATCTTTGGTCTCTTAAAACACTTTTTCTTTCTTAAGAACTCTTTCATGGTAGTATTACATATGAGTAGGAAAGTATGTACTACTTCATGCATTATCAGTTCATGGATGTGCTTATAATCTCCGCTCAGTAAAAAAGAAATTAAACCTCACTACCACCCAGAGACTACAATGTGGTCCCTTTCCCAGAAGAACTTGACTTCTAACTGTGGTTTAGTGTTGCCTTCATTGTAAATAGAATTATACAATCTGCGTTGTTTTGGCGGCTTCCTTTGCTTGACATTATGTTTATAAATTTTTTTTTTTTTTTTGGAGACAGAGCCTCAAGCTGTCACCCTGCATAGAGTGCTGTGCCATCACAGCTCACAGCAACCTCCAATTCCTGGGCTCAAGCGAGTCTCCTGCCTCCGCCTCCCAAGTAGCTGGGACTACAGGCATCCGCCACAACGCCTGGCCATTTTTTGGTTGCAGCCGTCATTGTTGTTTGGCGG
>CAUYON010193723.1:0-30368 GCA_963573935.1 Arctocebus calabarensis | reverse complement strand
ACAGGCGCCCGCCACAACGCCTGGCCATTTTTTGGTTGCAGCCGTCATTGTTGTTTGGCGGGTCCTGGGGCTGGATTCGAACCCGCCAGCTCAGGTGTACGTGGCTGGCGCCTTAGCCCGTTGAGCCACAGGCACCAAGCCTGTTCATTATATTCTAACTGTGTTTCTGGCTTGCTTTCAATGGTCTTGCCTTTGGTATATCTTATTGGTTGGCTGTGGGAGAAAAGAAAGGCTGTTGGCTGCAAAGAAAATTCAGAAGTCATGAAGTTTCCTTTTTTGTCCTCCTAGTACTGAGCATGCTTCATAACCCACTGGGAAATGTCCTAGGAAAACCCCCATTGAGCTTCCTGCCTCTGGATCCCCTTGGGTCTGACTTGGACAAGTTTCCAGCACCCTCTGTTAGAGGATCACGCCTGGACACCCGGCCCATCCTGGATTCCCGATCTAGCAGCCCCTCTGACTCAGACACTAGTGGCTTCAGCTCTGGATCAGATCATCTCTCAGATTTGATTGTATGTAACTTATTTGGGAAGAGGGTGTTGAGGGTGGAGTTGTCTGTGTGTGTCTGAGGGGGAGGAGGGGTACAGTATCTGTTTTAGAGCTTGGAGTGGGGTACCTGTCCACTGGAAGGCAGGCCGGGAAGGGGAGGGGGAGGTGCAGCATGCCATTCAGGGGCACATAGAGAGTTTTGTACCGTCAGCAAAACTGAGGGTGCTTTGAATACTCACTGAGGATTATACTCAGGACCGTCACTGAGGACTGTCACTTTACTAGTTACTCCAAGCATTATTGGAAAGCAGCTAATTTCAAAAGTAAATGTGGGGTCCCTAACAGTGTTCTGTTTCTCAGCTTACATGGATACTGTCTTTAGCCTTTAAATGATATTGTTTATGTACCTTTTTATATATGTTGTCTGAAAATTTTTAGGAGATAATTTAAAAACTTCTGATGGTAATTAGCAAGGCTAGGATTTTAGTCCCGGTCTGACTAGTTCCTATATTGCTTTACTGTCAGCTCTCAGTCTGAGGTCGTGATGACTCTCTGAAATAATGCCTCAGAATTAATTTTTGCATCTCATGTCTCTCATACATCCACAGCCATGTATGACGTGTAGCCTTCATGCTGAGTGGAGTTAGCAAAGGGATCAGAATAGATGGGGGACAGTGTAGAAAGAATAGAACAGATAACAAACCTGTGGGATTGGCAGTGAAAAATTATCTAAAAATATAATTTCAGATGTCTTCTGAGCCTTGGTTCTCTATTCCCAAATCCTCTGAGCTGAGTGTTCAGTGAGTAGAATGGCTTATTTTCCCCACCCTCTATCCTTTCACACCAGTGACTGGCAGCCTGGGTCATGGTCTCCTGTGAACTTGTCTGAGAAGATGGGAGCTGGATTAGTGTTCCTGCTCATCAGTTTTATCCGTTTAGGGTGTATGTCTACAATGGTGGTCATAGCAGGTCCCTTTACTTCTCTGGGCTACAGTTTACTCTTCTGTAGCATGGCATCAGATATGGTGCTTATAGTTCTGTTTATGTTATGTTAGATGGGCCTAAGTCTTGGAAATTTACCTCATTGCTGCTATTTGGGGGTTTCATTTAAAGAATTTTCTCTGGGCTCAGTGCCTGTGGCTCAAGCGGCTAAGGCACCAGCCACGTACACCTGAACTGGTGGGTTCAAATCCAGCCCAGGCCTGCCAAACAATGACGGCTGCAACCAAAAATTAGCTGGGCGTTGTGGTGGGCGCCAGTAGTCCAGCTACTTGGGAGGCGGAGGCAGGAGACTCACTGGAGCCCAGGAGTTGGAGGTTGCTGTGAGCTGTGATGCCACAGGACTCTATCCAGGGTGACAGCTTGAGGGACTGTATCAAAAAAATAAAAATAAAAAATAAAGAACTTTCTCTGATCCCCCACCTCAGGGGTTAACTGGGGAAGAGGTAGTAGAGGCAGTACTTGAAATGACATAAAATATTCTGTCAACTAGTTATTTTTGGGTTTTTGATAATGCACTATCATTTTACCCACTTAAATTAGAATTTAAAGTCTTGACACAAGCTTGTAGTGAAACTCTAGTTCTCATACATTACATGGTAGAACATAGAGTCCTCATAGAAGGCTTTTTTGGCATTTTACTTCTAGGAAACTGACCAAAGAAAAGATAAAAAATATCTTTAGAAGCTACATCTTAAAATTTATGATTCTGAAAACTTGAGAAGTATCTAAATGTTTAATAGGAGAATGGGTCAGTGAAATGTACCTTGTTCCTTGAGTATGATAAATTCATTTAAAATGGTTATGAACGGTACAAGTTAACATAAATGTCTTAACACAATATTTTAGTAAACGAGGTGAAAGCTATGTTGATTAGTTTGATGTAAGCGCTCCAAATTGTATGAAAAATCAACACATTGTACCCCACAAATGCATAAATGTATTCATGATCCATGTGTATCTGACTTAAAAGGAAAAAACAAACAAACAAAAAAAATAAAATGGTTATGAAGACTGGCAATATGGAAAAAAAATGTTGACTAGGGAGAGGAGAATTTGTTTGAATTATAGTATAATTAAAACTAATCTTAAAAATTCATAGGAAGAAAGTCTAAAAATATATCATGCTGAGTGAATGTTACTTTTCATAATTTTTATAATGTGATTTCTAGATTATACCAAACCTGTCTTTTAAAAACCTGTCTTCATTTTTTTCTCCCCTAGTCAAGCCTTCGCATTTCCCCTCCTCTACCCTTCCTGTCTCTGACAGGGGGAGGTCCAAGGGACCCTTTAAAGATGGGGGTTGGGTCCCGGATGGACCAAGAGCAAGCTGCTCTAGCTGCAATCACTCCCTCCCCAACCAGCGCCTCAAAGAGATGGCCAGGGGCTTCTGTGTGGCCATCCTGGGACCTCCTGGAAGCCCCCAAAGATCCCTTCAGCATAGAAAGAGAGGCCAGGCTGCATCGGCAAGCTGCAGGTGAGTGGGCTGGAGCATGCATGGGACCTCGGGGAGCAGAGGAAGTGACCTCAATTCACACACTGGCGAAATGTCTGAAAGAGGCTTGGTGAAGTCTCCAGATCTTCAAAGAATGTTCTTTCTGTGGAGTAAGTGCCAGTGGGGACAAACCCAAAACTTTGTTGAGGCTGAGTACAGATAGTCTGGGGCACAGTGTCCAGTTAGAGCCATCTCTCACTTGTGCCCTTCTGTGGAGACTGTGTGTGTGTTGCTCTAATTTCTTTCATGAGTGGGTGACGCTCCAGAGAAACTCTGGAAATAATGCCCAGAATTTCTACCTCCTCCCTTTCTAATTCAAATACATGTCAGACAACCCATGCTGGAGCTTTCTTCCCCAAGGTTTTCTGATTGGTACCCAGGGAGGCACCAGGGGGTGGGTGATCCACTCGTCAACCTCTAAGGTAAGGGATGTGAAAAATTCTGTCACTTAAATTATCTTGAATATCTACAAGGGCTGTCTGGAAAGTATCTGGCCATGCACTATGAAAACTAGAGGAGACACACATGCCTGGGTACTTCCCACATAGCCCTTATGTTGAGTTTGTTTTTCATCTTACATCAGTTCTTGGAAGTAAGTGAGCTGCATGTCATTGTTTGTGAGTGCGTCAGGAAGATGTCCTGCTAGTGTGAGGCCTGGAACTGGTAACAGAGTGAACTGTCATGTCTCCATTCATAGGCTTCAGTAGGTCTTGTCTTTCCATTCAGAGCTGGGGAGCCTCAGTCTCCCTGCTACTGCCTGGCTCAGCTGATGGTTTCAGCACCCCATCTTTGTGTTTTTCTGCTGCTATTCTTTTTCTGTGAAATGACATTACCATATTTCTTGGATGAGGCCATTATATTGACTTCTGTTATTGTCGTAAGATACTATTGACAGTGCCCAGTTTCTTGACATAGCAATACTTTGAGCCTAGGCTTTTTAGGGAATGGCTTTCTATATCCTTGTCCTGAATAAAAATGGTGTTTCTTTTTAAAGACTATCTGCCTCAGTGCTGAAGGAGGGTAAGATGTGCAAGGCTTAGTCAATCAATCCCCTCTAAGGGCAGTCTGTGATCTGGAAAAACATAGATTTCCAGATCTGAGGAGGCACAGGACTAAAGCCTGGTAGAAGGTTAAATTGATCCTTAGAAGCAGACCTGCAGAAAAGGGGTAGGCTAAACAGAAGATAGCACCTGTATAGCAATAAAGGTTTCTTAATGTGGGTTTGAGTCAGAGAAACTTCACAGTGGGTTAGGACAAATTTGAGTTTGGCATACATAGAAAGCCCAAGGGTTGAGGGCAGAGCCGTTAATCTCATAGTGTTGATGTCAAGGAGAGCCCAGTCTGTCATATGCTGAAAGCATCGCTCTGGCAGTGGTAGGGCACTGCTCTGAGTTTGAGAACAGCTATGATAGTTTGTCTTGTTGGGTGCTAGAGATGGTTTTTATTGGCAGTGTCCTAACTTCTGTGATTGAGTTCAAAGCCAAGACAAGGAAACAGAATAGAACATTTCTTATTTGAACATTGGAAGGAGGTCTGTTTGTATCTCTAAGCCTGTAGGATATCGTATACATAATTGTTCTATTCACTTTCTAGTAATTATAAATTTAATTACTACTATAAGCAATAACTAGATAAAACTGCAATGTTGTTACTCTATCAGTTGTATGTTTGAAAATTACTTGGAGTGTGATAATTTTTACATCTGGGTAGGCATTTCTTTCGATTTTAGTTGGGACAGAATTAGTGAATTAGGATTATTATACTTGGCTAAGTGAGTTGGTGAGACACAGGTTTCTTGCTTTTCAGCATAGTCATGGCTGTTCTCCCAGGCAATTGGACTAATATTATAGCCAGTCTAATTATTTCTGAGCAAGTTCATCCCAGGAGAAGAGTGGTGGTGTTATTGATTGTCTAACACCTTCCTCTACCCCCTTTCTCTCTTGGTCTTCTCCTAAAGCTGTGAATGAAGCCACCTGTACCTGGAGTGGCCAACTTCCTCCCCGGAACTATAAGAACCCCATATACTCTTGCAAGGTGTTTCTAGGAGGCGTTCCTTGGGATATTACGGAAGGTGAGCTACCTGTACAACTTCTTGCTTCAAGAGTTGAAGGTGGGGCCTATCTTTCAGGAGCATGACCAGGGGCTGAATCTCTGCCTGAGTTTAGGGTAAGGTGGGGTAGCTGAGGAGAGAAGTGCATTTCATAGGCTCCCGTAGAGCTTCTTGTGTCTGGTTCATACACTTTTCACCTGAAACCAGAAGTCAATTCTGAGTTACTCACCAGGGGGGTGAGTGGGTGGGGAGAGAGTACTGGGGACCCTGTGCTTGTGTCTGCGCTGGAGAGGGTGGCACCCCAGTTTCTGTTCTCTTTCTTTGCAGCTGGATTGGTTAACACCTTCCGTGTGTTTGGTTCTTTGAGTGTGGAGTGGCCTGGTAAGGATGGCAAGCACCCCCGGTGTCCTCCCAAAGGTAATATGCCTAAAGGTAATAAAGACATGGTAGGAGCTCTTTTTTTCTCCTCCCTAGCACATAAATGCACCAAGGGGTGCTGGAATGTTACAGACGCATGCTGGTAATGTGGTGGGTGCTTCAGGGCACAGACCTTTCAGCATCAGCACTTTTCTTCAAATGAGCACATTCTTCTGTTTCTTCCAAACTAATCTTCTACCTGTCCAAACTTTCACAGCCATGGGAGCTGCCTCTGAAACCCCATCCTTGGACACACCCTCTAAACCTGAACCCTAGCAACAATTCTCCTCTCAAATCGAGCTTTCCCTTGCCTGCTTTTCCTGCTGAGTTACCTTGTGGCCCGACCTAATTCTGAGATCCCTTTGGAGTTGGCAGGAATGAGAACCAAGAATCTGACTCCTTACTGGTCTGAAATGAGATCCCTTCCCAGTAGAAAGAAGCAGGTGCTATTTTCACTCTGCCCTATCTTTACTGAACTGAATTTGTGTTTTAACTGGGCTTTTAAAGCAGTACCTGCCATCCCTCCTGCCCTCGAGAAATGCCTGGCTTTGCTGACCTCAGCTTGCTCTGTGTTTCTGGGCGAGAGCTGTGGTAATGGTGAGGTCCTGTGTCCCAGCTTGTCAGTCCTCCCTGTCAGCACGGGAGAGATGGTGTGCACCTCTCTTCCTTGGCTTGGGCAGCCAGCATAGCAAGTGTTCCCACTCAACAGGACTGTCCAGGAGTTTGGCAGAATGTGTCTTCTACCCAAGGCCTCTTTTCTTGGAAGAAACTCCCTGCTAGGAGGTCTAAAGCCTAGACCAAGGAGTAGCCCCGAGCATTGTTAATGTGGTCTTTCCTCTCCTTGGGAATAGGGTATGTGTATCTGGTCTTCGAACTAGAGAAGTCTGTCCGGGCCTTGCTTCAGGCTTGCTCTCATGACCCGCTGAGCCCAGATGGCCTGAGTGAATATTATTTTAAGATGTCCAGCCGAAGGATGCGCTGTAAGGAGGTGAGTTAGCCTGGTATCCTTTCTAGACGAAATTGATTGGCATAACTGAGTCACTGGGTTTCTTGGAATAAGTGGATATGCCTCAGCCTCCCGAGTAACTGGGACTACAGGCGCCCGCCACGACGCCTGGCTATTTTTTGATGCAGTTTGGCCGGGGCTGGGTTTGAACCCGCCACCCTCGGTATATGGGGCCGGCACTCTGCTCGCTGAGCCACAGGCACCGCCCACAAAGCAAGTTTTGATCCCAGGAATCAGCATGGTGTTTCTTAAAATCCGATTCTAGAGCACATCACTTCTGTGATTTTGGGGCTAGTTATCTAATACATAGTATCTCTAAAACTTCATTTCCTTACCTATAAAGTGGGAAACTAAAATGTCTATTTTAGTAAAAAGATCCGTGGTTGCCAGGGGTTTAGTGAGAAGGGATAAACAGGCAGAGCACCAAAGTGTTTCTAGGGCAGCAAAGCTCTCCTGTGTGGTACTATAATGGTTAATGCACATTGTCGGTTTGTATCTTTGTCCAAACCCACAAAACATAGAAGTACCAAGAGTGGACCCTAACGTCAAGCTTGGATTTTGAGTGGTGGTAACATGTCAGTGCTGGCTCATCAGCTGTAACAAATGTTCCACTGCAGTGCCAGACATTGGTAGTAGGGGAGGCTGTGCATGTGTGAGGGCAAGGGCCATGTGAGAAAGCTCTGTTTCTTATGCTCAGTTTTACTGTGAAGCTAAAGCTACTTTGAAAGTAAAGTCTATTTTTTTAAAAATCTGACCAGGCACAGTGGTTCACACCTATAATTCTAACACTCTGGGAGGCTGAGGAGGGAGGATTGCTTGAAGCCAGGAGTTCGAGACCTTGTCTCCACAAAAAATACAATAATTGACCAGGTGCAGAGGCATGTGCCTGTAGTCCCAGCTACTGGGGAGGCTGAGGGATGAGGTTTGCTTGAGCCCAGTAGTTGGAGGTTGCTGTGAGCCTGGTGATACCATGGCATTGTAGCCAAGGTGACAGAGCAAGCCCCTATCTCAAAAAGCCAAAATCTATAGGGTAAGGAGGGGACATGCCTATTTTATTAAGCCAGTTGCATTGTAACAAAGCTGGCTCTTTGTTTTATAGCTGTTTCCTAGTATTGGTTTGTGTTCTGTCTTAGTGACAGGGCAAAGTTCATCTTCTGGCTGCCCACAAAGGCCCGCAGCTTTCCTACATTCTCACCTTCCTTGCTGTGTGGAGCTCACCAGATATCTCACCGTGTTAAATTCTACAACTTGGTTGACATGCTTATGCTCCCGCCTCCTTGCCCCTGCTTCACAACCAGAGGCTGCACTGTCTATAGCATAGAGCCTTTCTTCTTCCGCCTCCTCTGGGAAGTGCCCGGCAACTTTCTACTCCCCAGTTCCTCCTTCCAGGGACCTAGTATCTTTGATTCACTGGCTGTAGGCAGTGGTCCCCACCTCAGACTCTTTCCTTCATGTGTGACTCTTCCCTGCCGTCTTCCATCTCAGGTAATCATCCGCTTTGTGGCTTTGCTCTGCCATTAGCCCCCATGTACTCCCTTAGTCTCCTATGCTGCCTGAGCACCAGCTTCCAGGGGCCCTCCTTTGGGACATCCTACAATCCCAAACACTTTCGTGTGTAAAATAAGCTTTTTAATCTTCTGGTGAAATTGGCACCCACCAAAACTTCTGCTGGGCCTTCTCATCACAAGGTCCTGTAGGTCTGGCCCCATCAGAACTGATTCTTCCTTGATTGCTCAGCATGCTTATGCCATCAGCACGCAGACACTTTAGAAGAATCTCCCAGCCTTGACCTGTTCTGTGCCTTTTGCCACCAGCCATGTCCAAGTCTTAGTCACCTGTCCTTGGACCTGTTGCTTTTGCGTCTTTGCTGGTTTCTGGATCAGATCTCTTCCTGTTTCAAGACATTTTTTTAAGATCTTCACAGATTAATCTTTCCAAATACTTACTGCTCATAAGTAAACTCATTTCATTGTGGAGTCCTCTGCCTGTTATACCAGCTATCTTTTTCTTTAGGCTCAGGAGATTGAGACCCAAAGAACATGATCAGCTCTAGTACTAGTATAGTACTAATGTTACTCAGCTCTGCAAGAGCTCAGGGATCTCTTGTTTATGGCTCTTTACCCTGTGTCTCCATTTAACCCCACTCCCCCCAGCATAGCCCTCCAAGACCTAGGTTGGGCCAGTAAGCATCTCACACAAATAATGTATGCACCCTACCTCTCTGTCCTTCAGGCTCCTAACCTTTAATTTATTCGTGTTTCTTTTCTTTTCTCTTTCCTTCCTTCTCTCCTTCTCTCTTGACAAGAGTCTCACTCTGTCCCTTGGGTAGAGTGCTGTGGCATCATCACAGCTCACAGCAACCTCAAACTCCTGGGCTCAAGTGATTCACCTGCTTTGGTCTCTCAGAGTGCTGGGATTATAGGCATGACCCACCACGCCTGGCCTACTTCCTTCCTTTCTTGCAGACTCCAGATCATACTGTTGATCAGTGTCCATGGCCCTTTGTTAGAACCTCACAGAGTGTGACAGAGTGCTGGACTCCTGGGCATGACAGTGGGTACTTTTTTGCCTATTCTTTAGGATGAGTGAGTGCTATTTTAGTACTTAGCATTCCCAGACAGATGGACTCAGTAAAACTCATTTCTAGTTGGGTTGGAGTAAGGGTGTTTTACAGGTTGCCTGTGAGCCTGAAGCAGATCGGTAACACTTTTCTACCCTGGATGGGCCTCAGCAGCCCCAGCTTCAGTAGCTCCAGAGTGTGTTCCTCGCTGACAGGAGCCTCTGTCTGGGGCACTTTGCCAGGACTAATCTACCTTTGGGTGGTTTTCAGGTGCAGGTGATCCCCTGGGTCTTGGCTGACAGCAACTTTGTCCGGAGCCCATCTCAGAGGCTAGACCCCAGCAGGACGGTGTTTGTTGGTGCCCTGCATGGCATGCTCAACGCGGAGGCCCTGGCAGCCATCTTGAACGACCTCTTTGGAGGCGTGGTGTATGCGGGGATTGACACAGATAAGCACAAGTATCCCATTGGTAAGCGTCCCGCTTCTATGTGGGAAAGCCTGGTGACCCTGGGAGTATTCCAGGATTGTGATACTCCCTACGGGAGTGGGAGAGAGGGGCACAACCCAGGGGTGCAGGTCAGCAGCACAGACAGAAGTGCAGCATCATTTCTAGAAGCACCACCAGCACTGCCCGCACCAGGTCCGCTGCCTCTACCTCTACCTCCCGTGTGGGACAGGATGGGAGGCTGTAGGAGGTAACAATGAGGCAGGAACTTTGGACTCTTGAGTTCATGGCCAGATCAGTTTGGGACAGACTACAGGTATTATTACATTGAAAGGCTGCACTTTTCCTGAACTTGCCTGGTTTCCTCTGTTAAAAGTTCTAGAAAAGTTCTGGTGTTTGAGGTCCTAGACCGGTCAGGCTGCAGGACTCACCGAGGAACTCAGGCAGCAGAGTAGTCGTCACCTGTGCTGCTGTAGCTCAGAGGAGTGTGTGGACCTAGGTTCTCATCAGCCGCCCTTCTGAGGAAGGTCGTCAGCCTGCCAGTCACAGCAGAGTAGTCTGAGGGCTGGACTTTGGAGGTGGAGCAGAGCCTGAACTCTCCGACCCAGATGCAGCTAACCCACCCTCCAAATGCTCAGTCTGCCCCCCGTGCTGAATCTGGTCAGGAGGATCCCTGTTTGCCCATGAGGGCTGCAGTACTGTGGGGTGGAGACAGCTCTTGGCAGGCTTTGGCTTCTTCGGGCTCTCCTGCTAGGTCTGCAAAGTGCCTCCAAGCCAGGAGGGGTTTTCCTTCTGGGCCTGCCCTTCACAGAAGTGTTCTTATACACCTCTTGGTTTCTACCCTGAACCCTTTAACTTTCCTTCCCTGTGCTTTGCTACACTGGAGGAGTCTCTTCCCTCTCCATTTTGTTCTGCAAATCCTTTCCCCAGTTATGGTCTGAAAGTGCACTAATATGTTAGCCACCAGCTAAGTGTGGCTGTTGAGTGCTTGAAACAGCTAGTGCTGCGTGTGAAATAATATTTTAGACACACAGGGTTAAATGAAATATGTTATTAAAATCCAATGGGGCCACTAGAAAATTTCTAATTACATAAGTTGCTCCCATTTTATTTCTGTTACACAGCAGTGGTATAGAAACAGGGTTTTCTAAGTGTTGGAGAGCAGCCTTGGGAGAATCTGGTTAGAAGGTGATAAGCTTGTACCTCTTGTCCCTAGGATCTGGTCGTGTGACTTTCAATAACCAACGTAGTTACCTGAAAGCAGTCAGTGCTGCTTTTGTGGAAATCAAAACCACGAAGTTCACCAAGAAGGTGAGTTGGTTGGGATATCTTGAGAAGGGCTTGTGCCAGTCATTGCCCTGGGTAGGTGTGAGATTGAGGCTGTGTGTGCCGAGTGTGAGTTAGGGATGTGGGTCTGATCTTGCAGGCTCCACAGGTAGGAAACAGGACTGCTGACTCTCTCAGTGTGCCTGCCGTACCTGTTCTAGTCTGTCTGGCATTGCAGAGTATCCTGGCTTCCCATTATCCAACCTTGCCTGAATTTTCAGAATACTTGAACACTTACCTATTGCTTAAATGTTAAAGGGCTGTCATATAGTTTGCTGGAGAAGGCCAGGCAGTAAGATGTGTGGTTGCCTGAATCTTGAGGCAGCTGGCCTGGCTATGCATAGTGTGTGAGTCTTCTCAAGCACCTTTCTGTGCTCTGTGCCTGCAATGCTCTCAAGGCCTCCTTTCCTGCAGACAGACATCCTTTACTCTTGAGTGTGCCCAATAATGAGCCCTTCTCTTTTGCCCTGCTGGCCTCCTGGGGGGTAAGATCCACTTCATCCTCCTATTTCACTTTTGTGCAGGTTCAGATTGACCCCTACCTAGAAGATTCTTTGTGTCATATCTGTAGTTCTCAGCCTGGTCCTTTCTTCTGTCGAGAACAGGTGAGTACCCTGGGCAATGAGATATCTGTAAAATCCCTGCCTTCAATTAAAAATTATAATGCCAAGTTCATGACACTGAACATCTTCAGTTACCTCAGATGTCTGAGATTATAGAAGGCAGCAGTAATGTTTTATAGAGAGCTTCACCCAGGGCTGGGCACAGTGACTTGTGCCTGTAATTCTAGCACTCTAGGAGTCTGAGGTGGGTGGATTGCTTGAGTCCAGGAGTTGGAGACCAGTCTGAGCAAGAGTGAGACCTGGTCTCTACTAAAAATAGAAAAACTAAAAGGTGTGGTAGCAGGCACTTGTAGTTCCAGCTACTTGGGAGGCTGAGATAAGAGGATGGCTTTAACCCAGGATTTTGAGGTTGCTGTGTACTAAGATGCTACAGCACTCTACCTAGGGAGACAGAGTGAGACTCTGCCTCAAAAAAAAAAAAAAAGAAAGGAAAAGAAAAAACAATACTTGACCAAAAACTCTTGGAAAGCTTCTTGAATGGAGTCTTGCCTGTGATATTGCCCTGTAGTACGGCGCTTTGTATTGCTGACAAAGTTTTTGTAGATGATAGAAACCTGAGTGGGTGTGGTCAGCAATACTTGTGAGCCTTGTAGACTGATCTTTTTCTACTCAAAGGTCCCTTTCTTTATCTCAGAACCTCTGGACTGCTTTGATATTTGCACTTGGGTTATATCCACAGGTGTCAGAAACAGGCACTTAGCAGTGTGGCAGCTTTCCTTTGACGGTTGCTAGGTGGTGGAGCATGGGTGTGCTGAGCAGTGCTTCTCAAACTTTATTGTACATGCACAGCACCTGAGGATCTTATTTAAAGCAGATTCTGTTTTCAGTGGGGTTGGGTGAAGCGTGAGATTCGTGTTTCTAACTAGTTTCCAGTTGGTGTCAGTGTTGCTCTTCATCACACTTTGGTAAGTATTAGGGGAAGTTTGGGCCCTCTGAGGACTGTAGCAGTCCAGCCTTGCTTAGCGGAGGCTTTTTTTTTTTTTAATGCACAGTGATGATGTTGCTCAGGTCTGGAGTCTCTGTGTAGAAGGTAGGTCAACTGAGGCTCACAACTGAGAGTTAGAAGTTTGGATTATTAGATAAGCTTGAGAACAAGTATCTCTGGTCAGCCTCTTGTAGGAGTTTTTATGGATCGACGTCTCACAGTGATCTCCGCTTTCAGATAACTGCTTCGGTTAGTGACTTGCCTGAAGAGGGACTGAGACTGAGGCACATACCCAGTCACTTCTCTTCTGTTAGTGGGAAGAAGGCATGTTGCCTAGCAGTAGAGTTTGCAGTCAGTGTCTTTAAATCCTCTCCCACAGTAACAGCTCTGTGACAAAGCTCTAGTGTAGGAGGTAAGAAGGGCAAGGAATAGGAGAGCAGCTGTAGTGGTCAGAGGGATGGGGGAGCTGGCAGTCTCTGTGCACAGTAGGAGCCCAGCATGTTTACGGGTGCTCAAAGAATTGTGGGTGCTGGGTTTTGTACTGGTTGGTCAGACTTCTGTGTTCGGATGAGAGGGCTTCCAGGAACAAACTCTAACCCCATAGAGGCTACTGGGCAGAGGAAGCCACTAGTGCAGGTCTCTGCACCTGGCGCTGACCCAGGCATGGCATTCCTCTTTTTGTTGCCCCACCCAGGTCTGCTTCAAGTACTTCTGCCGGAGTTGCTGGCACTGGCGGCACAGCATGGAGGGCCTGCGCCACCACAGCCCCCTGATGCGGAACCAGAAGAACCGAGATTCCAGCTAGAGGAGCTAGCCTTGCCTGGTGGCCTGTGGTGCCCAAAGCTGGCGGGTCAGGCAGCAGCCTGCACCACACTGCTACTGGCAACCAGGGAGCTAGCTGGCTTCCCAAGGACAAGGGAAATTGTAGTCACCTTTGCACTTGCTGAATCTGTCTTTGTTTCTGCACTAATTAATGCACAATGAGTTTTGTCGGGTTTTGTTTTCAGGGGGTTTGCCAGGGCAAGGACCCTCTGGCTTATCCTCCAAGCGACTCTGTAGTTTTCCCAGATTTTAGTTCCTCATTTTGCCAATGAAAAAGCAAAAAAAGAACTACATGTCCAGAAGGTATTGACATGGATGCCTACATCTAGGTTTATTTATTAAAAGCGCTTTTTTACATTCCTTGCAATACTGATGGTGGTGATGTGCAGGTCTCATTGGTTTCATTCTTGCAGTTGCCATACAGTGCCTTTCCATTTATTTAACCCCCACCTGAACGGCATAAACTGAGTGTTCAGCTGGTGTTTTTTACTGTAAACAAGGAGACTTTGCTCTTCATTTAAACCAAATCATATTTCATATTTTACGCTCGAGGGTTTTTACCGGTTCCTTTTTACACTCCTTAAAACAGTTTTTAAGTCGTTTGGAACAAGAGATTTTTTTTTCTTTCCTGGCAGCTTTTAACATTATAGCAAATTTGTGTCTGGGGGACTGCTGGTCACTGTTTCTCACAGTTGTGAATCAAGGCATTTGCAACCAAGAAAAAAAACTTGTTTTATTTGAAACTGGACCGGATAAACGGTATTTTGAGCGGCTGCTGTATATAGTTTAAAATGGTTTACTGCACCTTCTTAAGTTGCACTTATGTGAGGGGGGTTGATAGACGTTTTTAATCACAAAGTCACAGGACTTCTTTCTTTTGTAACTGAGCTAAAAAAAAAAAAAAGGGCTGCTTTTGGTGGGGGCAGATGAAGGCTCACAGGAGCCCTTTCTCTTAAGAGGGGGCAAGTACCCTTCCCTCTACTTTTTGTTTGAGGAATGTATGAAACAACTGTTGCAGTTGACTGAAATGCTACTGGAATTTGAAAACTTGACTTTCCTTTCTTTTTTTTTTTTTTTAAAAAAACAAGGAAAACCACTTGCCCCTCTTAGGAAAGCTGTGTGCCAAAGAATCAGTGTCATAACCCACCCCCCTGCTGAGCTGACATTGCACTGTTGCATATCCCAGCTACTCTGTGGGTTTTGTGAAGCTGTGTGTGAAGTCTCTACCTCATTGTAGCATATGCAGGCAAGACTGCACTCTCCTACAGATGTGTGGAGTAAGCTGTGGTGTAGTTTTTTTTGGCACATAATAAACACGTTGCAGCAGAGTTCTGGTTTTGTCTGTGTGTCTGTGGGCTGGGAGTAAGGGGATTGAAGGGGTCACAGGATTTCGAGTAATGACTTGTCTCCTTGAATTTTCTGCAATGGGATTCCAGCCCAGGAAAAATGGTGGGGTGTTAAAGGAGACCTGCCCCTTGAGTACTTTCTGGTCACTTCCAACACCAAATGTACTTTAGAAGATGGCACTCCAGCCCACCTTCCAAAAGCCTCCACATGTGCCCTCTCGAGGCTTCGCCCCGCCTCCAGGCCCTGGAGTACAGGTCACGGGGCACAGCTGCTCAGGGACCAGCCCAGAGGCTTGTTCTCAGCTTCTCCTGGAAGCTTTGGCTTGTTTCTTCTTGGGAGGCTTCTCAGCCTCTTGGACTCACCTGTGCTGACCCAGTTCCTTTTTGTGAGGAACTTGCTTTTTGCTCTTCGCAGGCTTGGCACTTGGACTTGTTCTCATAGCCCCCAGATCTGTGACAGGGTCTGCTGCTGAGTTGTTTTCTTTTTTTTTTTTTTTTTTTCACTGATCTTTTGGGAGCCTCCATTGGAATCTGACGAGAGGGAGACCCTGCAGGCCGAAGCATTCCTGGGGGGCCCTGCTGGCTCAGCAGGCGGTGGGCTCCCTCCCGAGGATGGGCGACCCGACCCCTCACTCCCCTCAGCGGCAGTCACAGGTGCAGGATGTACCCAGCTCTCTCCAGAGACAGTCTGCCCGCCTTCTGCTCGGGTGCCTGCCCGTGAGGGTCTGGGGTGGGAGGGAGGTGTGGCTAGCACGGTGAGGGAACCGGCCCTTTACTCGCTCAGTGTTTGAAGCCTGCTGCGTGCCAGCGGCCTGAGTGCTGGAAATTAGCTGAACAAAACAGACCCCGTTGCCGAGGAGCTCACCCCTAGAAAGCCAGGGCACGCTCCGCTTGACACTCGCTGGTCACCGTTAGGAGCATTAAAGGGACAGCGACAGCTGTTTTTCAAGTTGGCAGGAAAACTCTGTTACGGGGACGTTTGGGCGAAGACGGGGAGAAAGGAGATAAACCTCTCCGACCCCCACCGTGTCTCCGCCAGATGAGGCGGCAAGTCTCCGGCCCACGGACCGGGTGGGCGCCACCCCTGCCTCCTGGCTTTACCACAGCCCCAGGTCGCTTGCCTTTCTTTAGGACTCGGAGCCTCGCCTTCTCTCCCTAGCGTGCGTGGAAAAGATGCACTCCTCTTAGGCCTGAGCGCATCAAACCCGCGGCCCGGTCATTAGGCTGCAGGCGCGAGCAGCCCGCGTGAGGTTCCAGCCGCAGGGGCGGGCGGGCGGACGTTCACCCGTCTCCGCTTCCGCCCCGCGCCGCCAGGGGCCGCTGTGAGGCGCTCCCTTAGCCCGCGTCCCTATCTGAGCGGAAGCGGCTCTCTGGCCTGCGCTTTAAAGGTCTCTTTTGTACTTCCTGTTTCCTCTTTTACCGGGGACCGGTCAACATGGTAGGTGTTTGGGCCCGGGGCCTGTATCTTCTTCAATCGTCCTCCATCCGCTGTTTTCTGTGGCCACTCCAGCCCACGAGGGGAGACCCTAGGCCAGGCGGGCGCGGAGCGGGTCCCTGGCTTCCGCACTGACCCGTCGCCCGTCGCTGCCCGGCAGGTCCCTCCCGGGCTTGGCCCAGCTTGTGAGCCCCTTGCCCGCTCGTCTCCGGCACCTCGCCCTTCCCAGGAGGTCGCGCCGGCTCCCGGGTGACCCTCTCCTTTCCACCCGCAGGGCCGCGTTCGCACCAAAACCGTGAAGAAGGCGGCCCGGGTCATCATCGAGAAGTACTACACGCGTCTGGGCAACGACTTTCACACGAACAAGCGCGTGTGCGAGGAGATCGCCATCATTCCCAGCAAGAAGCTCCGCAACAAGATAGCGGGGTGAGTTGGGGCCCCGCCGTGTGCCCCGGAGACGAGCTGGAGGCTCCTGCAGGTTCCAGGCCTCTTGCTTTGAAGCCCTGTGGCTTTGGGGTGTCACTTTTAAATAGCGTTCCTTCTCGTTGAACTTACTGTTAAAGACATTTGGACGTGATGTACACTAAAGGCTAGCAGATTAAGTGCTAAGCTTTGTGAATTTGAACTTGAAGGAAAAGAAAAGAAAGCCGCGTGGCCAGGCGTGCTGGAAGGCCGAGCCGAATGGATCGCTGGAGCTCACGAGTTCGAGACCAACCTGAGCAAAAGCGAGAACCCCATCGCTACTAAAAATAGAAAAAAACTGATGGTTATTTGAGCCCAAGAGTTGGAGATTGCAGTGATCTGTGACGCCTCGGCGCTTTACCCAGGGTGACAGCTTGAGACTGTCTCAAAAAACAAAGTTGCGAAGGGTCATGAAAGTTTTGTGGGTTGGAGGTCTGGTGACCTTGAAGGAGAGTTTGACAGTGAGAGGCCAGGAGGGCAGGAAGACCCAGGTCAGTGGGGCTGTGTGCCCTGGGTGGGGGTCCTCTCCCGCCACTGACTGGGGAGAGTAGGCTAGTGTGCTGGGACCCACGGCAGTGGATGTGTGGTCTCACTGTTGTCCTTGGACGTGTCATTGTGTAGCTACGTCACGCATCTGATGAAGCGGATCCAGAGGGGCCCAGTGAGAGGCATCTCCATCAAGCTGCAGGAAGAGGAGAGAGAGAGGAGAGACAACTATGTCCCTGAGGTAAACTTTCTCAGCGCAGAAAGCAGCAGGTTCTTGAGGCCACGCTGCATTCCTGCCTTCCAAAGGAACCCCAGCTGAATCTAAGGTCTTTTATCTACTCACCCCCTTTACTAGCTCAGGTCCCGGTGACCTGCCTGTTTATTAACCTCAATTCTGCTCTCTGGGGGCCTATTAAATAAATCTGTTCCAGTGAATTTTTGGTGGACGTGATTGTTATCACGTCTCCTGGTTTGGTTATTTGCCCTAACATTGTATTCCTGAAACCTAGTCTTAAGGTTTTTCTGAACACTGAATAGGTAAATAATGGGAACGTGGGAAGGTAAAACCAGAGGAAAGGTCTTTGGAGCCTCTGTTTCTGTAGGTGACAATTTGCCTTGTGAGATCCACCCCCTATATAATTTTTTCTGTCTGCTTATTTAAGAATTTGGAAGAAAGAAGCAGAAATGAGAATTAATTGATAAACTTGAGTCTATCTCTTTTTCTTTCAGGTCTCAGCCCTGGATCAGGAGATCATTGAAGTAGATCCTGACACTAAGGAAATGCTGAAGCTTTTGGTAAGTGTCTGGTGGATTCCTAAATCCTGAAGTAGGATGTCCTTGGGTCGGGCATTATCACTAGTTTTCTGTTTGTTATCTGTAGTGGTAATAACTAACTGCTTTCAAAATGGGTATAGCTGGTTGTTGAAGGTTGCATGCCTGGAGTTTGTGGCACCAGATTGTAATTCCCAGATCTGGTGGTCTCCTCTGCCATAGCTGTCTCTCCTGGGTCTGTCTTTGGCTCACATTGCCTCCTTTGTTTTATCCCTGGCTCCATTTGTGCAACCTGCATTCCCTTGGAGAATTCTTTCCTTTTCTGTCTATATGCTGACCCTTCAAAAAAGAGCTGTGGTCCTATTTCCACATAGTGTGCCAGGCACCGTTGAGATAGTTCACAGGTATCAATCCACTTGGACTTGTTTCTTTTCTGTGGCTTATTGTAATCCTTTTCCATTGTTTGGTGAAGTAGCATGGGCTTCAAAGTCCAGCAAGCTGTTGATGATTTTGAGCAACTTCATTTTTCCTTTCCTTTCCTTTGCTCATTAATTATTTAGGACTTTCAAAAAGATGATAGAACAAAATGAACTCCCATGTACCTTCCTCTTAGCTTCAGAAGAACATCATTAGTACAATTAAAGCCTGCTGTGAGGTTTTTTTCTTCTGAAATAACCACTGATGCGAATTTGTCTTTTTAATTTGAGGCGTAAAATGGATTTCTGAGGATCAAATAGGACATTAAGTTCTGTGTACACAGTGGGCCCTTGAGCTTTAAATCCCACTCTCTAGGCCTGGCATGGTGGCTTACGCTTATAATCAGCACTCTGAGAGGCCTTACTGGTGGATTGCCTGAGCTCACAAGTTCAGGACCAGCCTGAGCAAGAGCAAGACCTCATCTCTTAAAAATAGCTGGACATTGGCTCGGCGCCTGTGGCTCATCGGGCTAAGGCGCCAGCCACGTACACCTGAGTTGGCGGGTTCGAATCCAGCCCGGGCCTGCCAAACAAAATGACGGCAGCAACCAAAAAATGGCTGGGCGTTGTGGAAGGCGCCTGTGGTCCCAGCTACGTGGGAGGCAGAAGCAAGAGACTCGCTTGAACCCAGTAATTGGAGGTTGCTGTGAGCTGTGATGCCACAGCACTCTATCCAGGGTGACAGCTTGAGGCTCTGTCTCAAAAAAAGAAAAAAGAAAAAAGCCGGACATTATGGTGGGTGCCTGTAGTCTCAGCTACTTGGGAGGCTGAGGCAAGAGGACTGCTTGGGCCCAAGAGTTTGAGGTTGCTGTGAGCTGTGACATCACAGCACTCTTCTGAGGGCAGCAAGGTGAGACTATTTTCAAAAAAAAAAAAACCCCCACTGGCTAGCATGAGCTTGCTCGGGTTGGCCTTGCTCTTGACCTCTGCTCGGGCCCTTCAATAAGTGTCAGTTGGATTAGTGACAACTCGGAAAGGAAGTTGCACTCTATATTGTCCAATGGACAGATTTTTGCCATAAGATACATTTGACAATGTCAAGACATTTTTGGTTACAACTAGGGGTGAACCTTACTGACAACTGATGGAGAGAGGCCAGGCATTCTGCTAAACTGTATACACTGCCCAAGACAACCACCCACTATAACAATATCCAGCCTAGAATGTTGATAGTGGCAAGATTGAGAGACCCTTTTTTAGAGTGATATGAAGAGGTTATGAAAATAAGAAGAAAAACACCATGGCGGGATGGGTAAAAGTCACAGGGGACTGTTGGGCACCATGCGGTTGGGTGTGTTGAAAGATTGCCCCAGAGAAAATGGGAGGTGTTGATGCATGTAGGGCTCCTGGTGGCTGGCCACTGGAAGCGAGGGGTCCCTCAGGTCTTGAGAAGAATCCCCTCTGTTTCTTCTGGTTCCCGCCAGCCTTCCCCTAGCTGGTAGAGGCCAGCAACCGCAGCTTGGTTGTGGAACTAGGGCTCTGACCACAGACCTCACTGGTAACACCCCTCACACTGAATCCATTTTGTTGTTCCAGGACTTTGGCAGTCTGTCCAACCTCCAGGTCACTCAGCCTACAGTTGGGATGAATTTCAAAACACCACGTGGAACCGTTTGAATCTATCTTCTGTGTGCTGTAATATTTTAATAAATCTGGGACAACAGCTTTGCCTGTGTCATCTGTGTACTTGGGTGTGGGTGGAGCTAAGGGCAGGAATTTACCCAGGGTGACAGCTTGAGACTGTCTCAAAAAAGGAAAGGTCGGGAAAGAGGTAGTGGGGAAGGTGGAGGACCGCTCTGGGGCTGCAGGAAGCAGCTATTCTACTGCTCCAGTTGGGTGCTCTTTATTCTCTGAAATAGGATTAATCTGGTGCTCCTTAGAGCTACCGGTGAACCTCATTAAAGGCAGACCGCCAGGCCCCACCCCTGCCCCAGGCAGTGATGGGGCAGCCACACCCTATTCCCAGAGTTCTCAGGCAGGTGGGTGTGAGCCAGGCTGGAAGCTCCTGGGACGCAGCGGTGGTTTACTTTGCGTTGCTGCTCCTGGATATCTTGGACCAGAGTAATGCTCTTGGCATAAAATGAACTGGATAGTCTTGCGCTTTTTGTGTTCGGGGATACTGAAGATTTGAAAGGTCTCCCAGAAGTATCTGGAGGTAATTTTTTCTATGTCATTCTTTGTTACTTTCAACAAACAAGTGAAATAACTCCCTTGCAAATAGACATGATGAACCCATGTTCATTTATGATGAATGCATGATTACTTTTAATTTAACGAAACATTCAAAGTAGGATAAATTTATATGGAGTAAAAGAATGTTGAGATTAATTTATAAATGGACGCAAAACTGGTTTCTTCCGCATCAACTGAAACCTTGGTCCTAACAGTTTTTTTCAAATTAAATCAGCTGTGCACATTAATGTAATCATGGGGTACAATGTGCTGGTTTCATATGCATTCTGAAATATTTTCATCAAACTGGTTAACATAGCCTTCATGGCATTTTAGTTATTGTGTTAAGACATATTCTGCATTTAGTAAGTTTCACCTGTACCCTTTTAAGATGCACCATAGGTGTCCTAACAATTTTATTTGCATTTATTTCTCTGGAATTTTGTGCCATGCTGTCAGATATCCGCAATTCAGAGTGTTATGAAATAGCCTGAAGGCAGTGAAAGTGTCAGAGCTTTTACAGAATTCATTTCAACTCAGGTTATTACTCTCAACTTGCATGTAGTATTCACTGAGGCACAGATAACCCCCCATATCTGTAAATTCATAATTACCTGTACTACCACATCAAGATTTTCAGTTTTATTAGTATGTAGCAGTTTTCTCTTGTGACTAACAAAACTAAATCTTATCTGCTATGTTTCATTTTCAACAGTTTTCTTTCTGAATTAAACTTTTATTCACAGTTTTAAAGAGTCAGCAGTTGGAGTTTTTTCCATTTCTCTTTTTCTCCCTCCATGCCTTCCTACTTCCCTTCCTCTGTACTTGAGGTAGCGCTTTCCTCATTAGAAACACGTGAAGAATGTGAATGTTCATTGTTTCCTTGTCTTCAATCACAGGGTCTGGCAAACTACGGCCAGCTGCCTATTTGTATGTAAGCCGGGTATTTTAAAATGGCTTTTACATATCTGCATGTTTAAAAGAAGGATGTGGTATTCTTTTCTATTAAAATCCTATCTTATCACTGGGAAATAAAATGGAGAATATGACCTGTGAAAATTAACAGGAAATTCAGATTTCATTGTCCATAAAGATTTATTGAAACAGTCATAGTCATGTGCTTACATACTGTATGTGGCTGTTTTCATGCTACAGTTGCTGATTTAAGTGGTCATGAGGGAGGCAGCCTGTGACATTCTCATTGCTTTGTGCTACAGATTGCAGTGACACAGATAACTTTCGAATACCATCCAATCGTCAATACTCCATATCATGACTTTAAAAAGATGATTGATGCATACTCATCATGTGAATAAGAGAAAAAAACACTTCCAATGTTGAACTTTTATTCATTTTTATTTATTTATTTATTTTTTGCCGGGGCTGGGTTTGAACCCGCCACCTCCGGCATATGGGGCTGGCGCCCTACTCACTGAGCCACATGCGCCACCCCCAATGTTGAACTTTTAATTGTGAGTAGCTCATTTGTTAGCTGAGCAAGAAAAGCCATTTACCAATAATCTAAAGTGGGAATCTGCCGAGCTATTGTGGTATAGGTGATGGTACTAAGGATTGTAGACAGCCAGGCTGAGGTGGGAGAATTGCTTGAGCTCAGGAGTTTGAGACCAGCCTGAGCAAGAATAAGACTGTCTCTATTAAAAATAGAAAAACTATGGCTCGGTGCCTGTGGCTCAAGTCGCTAAGGCACCAGCCACATACACCTGAGCTAATGGGTTTGAATCAAACCTGGGCTCACGGCTGCAAATAAAAAGTAGCCAGACGTTGTGGCAGGTGCCTGTAGTCCCAGTTATTTGGGAGGCGGAGGCAGGAGAATCGCTTGACCCCAGGAGTTAGAGGTTGCTGTGAGCTGTGATATCACAGCACTGTACCCAGGGTAACAGCCTGAGGCTCTGTTTCAAAAAAAAAAAAAAAAAGAAAAAGAAAGAAAGAAAAGAAAAACTAGTGGGCGTTGTGGCAGGCACTTGTAGTCTTAGTTCCTTGGGAAGCTGTGGCAGGGGGCTCATGTGAGACCCTGAGTTTAGATGGAGTGAGCCGTGATGACACTACTGTGCTCTAGCCAGGGCAGCAGAATGAGACCCTGTCTCAAAAAATAATGTGTGGAAGGGAAAAAGACTTCTACAGAAATTTCAGAGCTTACAAAGGTATAAAGTTATATTACTCATTGGTAGATATTTTGTGGAATATATCTAAATCTGTCATGTATTATTGAACAATGAACTTCATTCCATTGTGGACTTACCGTTATCAGTTCCATGAAATTTGGTAAAATGTTTTGTTTTGGAGACAGGGTCTCGCTCTATCACCCAGGCTAGAATGCAATAGCACGTTACAGCTCACTGCAACCTAATGAATTCCTGGGCTCAAGCAATCCTTCCCCCTTGGTCCCACAAACTGCTGGGATTGTAATTGTAAGCCACCGTAACTGGCCTAAAGTGTTTTATTAAAATTATGAAAAAACATATATTCAGGCCATAATGCATGAATGAAAGATTAAGAAGAAAACAAAAAATAAAGGCCAGGCATGGTGGCTCATGCCTGTAATCCCAGTACTCTGGGAGGCCAAGGTGGGTGGATTGCCTAAGCTCACAGGTTTGAGACCTGCCTGAGCAAGAGTGAGGCCTCATCTCTAAAAATAGCCAGGGGCTTGTGGTGGGTGCCTATAAGTCCCAGCTACTTGAGAGGCTGAGACAAGAGGATCACTTGAGCCTAGGAGTTTGAGGTTGCTGTGAACGATAATGATTCCACAGCACTCTACCAAGGACAACAAAGTGAAACTGTCTCAAAAGAAAACAAAAAGTTAAAAAGTTAGAAGACAAGATACAAAAACTGTGATTAAAATGTAACAATAAGTATCGCTGTAACCATTTGTAAGTGTACAGTTCAGTGGTGTTAAATATGTTCATGATGTTGTATAACTATTATTACCATACTCAAAAAATTTTCATCCCCAATGAAAACTCTGCACCACTTAAAAAATAACTCTCCCTTTTCCTTTTCCTCCACAACTCTGGGTAACCTCTATTCTGTTTTCTGTTATCTCTGAATTTGCTTATTCTGAGTACCTCACATAAGTAGATTTACAGTATTCGTCCTTTTGTGCCTAACTTCTTTCATTAAGCATAATGTTTTCAAGGTCCATCATATTGTAGCAAATATCAACGTTACATTCCTTTTGTGGCTGAGTAATATTCCATTGGATGTATATACCACATTCTGTTTATCTGTTCATCTGTTGATCAATGTTTGAATTGCTTCCTTCTTTTGGCTATTGTGAATAAGGGTGCTATGAACATGGATTGTATAAATAAATATCTGTTTGGATCATGTTTTTAATGTCGGGGGTATATTCACAGAAGTGGAATTGCTGAGTCATATGGTAATTCTATGCTCAGTTTTCCCATGAAACACATACTGTCTTCTACAGTACCTGCACCATTTTATATTCTCACCAGCAACCCACAAGAGTTCCAGTGGGTTGGAACTCTCCAGTTTTCTCTGCATCCTTGCTAACACTTGTTATTTTCTATTTTTTTTTTATCCATGTAGTACTCACCTGGTGTGAGGTGGTGTCTCATTGTTGTTTTGATTTGCATTCCTCTAAAAGTGATGTTGAACATCTTTTCAAGTAGTTATTAGCCATTTGTATTTCTTTCCTGGAGAAATGTCTATTCAAGTTCTTTGCCTATTTTTGAACCAAGTTTGGGATTTTTTGTTGAGTCACAATAGTTCTTTGTATGTTTTGGATTTTAATCCCTTGTTACATTATTTGCAAATATATGTGGGTTGCTTTTCCGTTCTGTTAGTAGAGTCCTTTGATATTGAAATTTTGAGGAAGTGTAATTTGTTCTTTTATTGCCTATTTTGGTATTATGTCTAAGAATCTATTATCAAGTCTAAGGTCATAAAGAATTACCACTATGTTTTCTTCTATGAGTTTTATGGTTTTAGCTCTTATTTATATGAGGTCTTTGATCCCTTTTGCATTGATTTTTTTTTTTTTTTTTTTTTAATTGAGACAGAGTCTAGCATCTTTCACGACCTGGCTAGAGTGCCATGGTGTCATAGCTCATAGCAACCTCAAACTCGTGGGTTCAAGTGAGCCTCCTGCCTCAGCCTCCCAAGTAGCTGGGACTATGAGTGTGAGTTACTATGCCAGGCTAATTTTTCTGTGTTTTTGTAGAGATGAGTCTTGCTCTTGCTCAGGTTGATTTCAAACTCCTGACCTCAAGTGATCTTCCTACCTCAGCCTCCCAAAGTGGTAGGATTACAAGTACAAACATGAGCCACTAAGTCCAGCAATTTTTGCATTAATTTTTTATATGATGTTTATGTTGGGATCAGACTTCTTTTGCATGTGGAGCTACAACTGTCCCACCACCATCCTTTGAAGAGATTATTCCTTCCACGCTGAATGGACTTGGCACCCTTGTCAAAAATCAAATGACTGGGGCAGTGCCTGTGGCTCAAAGGAGTAGGGCACCAGCCCCATATATGCTGGAGGTGGCGGGTTCAAACCCAGCCCTGGCCAAAAACCGCCAAAAAAAAAATCAATTGACTGTACATGTCTGGGGTTATTTCTGAATTAAATTCCATGTCCGTCCTTATGCCAATAACACACTGTTCTTGTAGCCTTATAGTAAGTTTTGAAATTGGAAAGTGGTTTTTCCAACTTCTTTTACATGATTTTTTTGGCTATTTGGTCTGTATTCATTTGCTAGGGCTGCCATAAAGGAATATCACAAACTGGATAGCTGAAACCACAGGAATCTCACAGTTTGGGGGGCTTGAAGCCCAGTGTCAGCAGGTTTGGTATCTCCTTGGCCGCCCTCTTTGGTGTGCACATGGCTACTTTCTTATGACGTCCTCACAGGGTCACTTGTCTGTGCACTTGCATCCCCGTGTCACTCAGGGTTCCAAAATTTCCCCTTCTAAGGACATCAGTCAGACTGATCAGAGCTGACACTAACAGCATCACATTAACCTAATCACCTCTTTAAAGGCCCTTTCTCCAAATACTGTCACATTGTGCAGTGTTAGAGGTTAGGGACACAATTCATTCCATAACACAATTTCCTCACAATTTTATCTGAATGTGAAGAGCACCTTTTCCATTTCTGCAACAAAGGCTGTTGAAATTTTGATAGATATTGCATTGATTCTGTACATGGCTTTGAGTAGTATTGATATTGTGAGGGTGAGGGGAAACTTTCCCTTTGCCCCAGAAAGTTGACTGAAAGATCAACTCACAATGAGGCAGATAATTAAGAGAAAGAAATTTATTTACCATGCATAAGGGGCTCTAGAAATTTATATGCCTTCATTTTAGAGGGAAAGGGGAGATGAGGAATATAGATATTTCTGTTTTAGGGGCAATAAACGGCTACTAGGGAGGATGAATAGATGCTTGGGAGAATGAGGAAGGGGAAACATTGATTTGTATGTGATTCTTTTCTTGGAAATTAAATTAACCCGAGGGACAGGTATTCTATTTAAAGTGATTTGGGCCCGGTCTCGTTGTATTTTTGATCTTTGCTGTAAGATATTGAGATACCAGGGAGGTGAAGGGAAGTCCATTGTTTCTTGCTGGGTCTGGTTTTTCATAAAGAAAGAGGGAAAAGCCCCCCTTCCAAGGCCTGTTGATCTCCAAGGGCCTTTAATTCAAAAGATGAGGTTGGACAGTGAAGTTCGTGAACTCAGTAGAAAAAGTGCCACATTCCTCACTGCTGAAGATCATGCAGTCACCTTTGAAGTACTCGCCCCTTGTCCATCTGGGGACTGTAGTGTTAAGTCAGCAATAAGGTATGCAGCGCTTTTCCTGGGATGAGGTTTCGAGCTTTGCCGTCAGAACTCAGTACAACAGCAGCACTGGCTCTGAAGGGAGGCCTGGGCCCTGGTGTTAGCGCACAGCTTCCTAAGGGGAGGACTTCAAAGGTGACCTCAGGGATACTCAGCAATGAGGTATGAAAAAGTCCAAAAAATGCTTTTCCTAGAATGAGTTTGTGAACTTAGTTGTCCAATCTTGTACAGTTTATACCAAAGAGTCAAATTTGTGAGTCACATTTGCTAAGCTCCTTTATTATCTTTGTAGGGGAAACTGAGCCTTGATCTTTTCTTTTCTTTTCTTTTCTTTTTGAGGCAGAGACTCAAGCTGTCACCCTGGGTAGAATGTCGTGGCAGCACAGCTCACAGCAACCTCAAACTCGGGCTTAAGCAAGTCTCTTGCCTCAGTCTCCCAAGTAGCTAGCACTACAGGCACCTGCCACAACGCCCGGCTATTTTTTTGTTCTGTTTTTTGCTTTAGTTGTCGTTTTTTTAGCTGAACCGGGCTGGGTTTGAACCCACCAGCCTCGGTGTATGTGGCCAGCACCCTACTCACTGAGCTACAGGCGCTGCATGAACCTTGAACTTTGGCATAAGACTCTTTTCCTGCTTGAGAGACCTAGAGAATCATGAGAATGGCATGTAAGGTATATATGTGCAGATCAGAAAACTGGCCTCCAAGAGGAAATGTATGTGTGAGGTATGGCAATAATAATTATGGTAAAGATTGTCTAGATTCTAAAAGTCTCTTAATGCTGGAGACAGAGGTTGGGCTCAAGGTCTGCGGTTTTGCAAAAACAAAGGTGGAAACATTCTATGTGACCTTCTCCATCCCCTGCCTAATCAGGGCTAATGTCGGACAAGCACCTTTTGTCCACTCTGTCCTGTTTTATGATAATAAATACAGATCCGAGGTTTACTCGGGAAGGCTCCTCCCCGAGTTCCTCAGTCTCCCGACACAGTCTCTATGTCAAGCCTCTTCATTCCTCGTGCTAAGACCTCCTCCTCTAGTGACTCCCAAACCCCTTCAATCTTGACAGTATTATCTTCCAATCTGTTATCACGGGATGTCTTTCCATTTATTTGCATCTTTAATTCTTTCTGGAATTTATTATAATTTTTAATATACAAGTCTCTCACTCTGTTTAAATTTATGCCCAGTATTTTATTATTTTAGATGATGTTATACATGGAATTGCTTCTTAAGTTTCCTTTTCTGGTTGTTCATTACTGGTATATAGAAATACAATTGACTTGTGTATGCTGTTGATCTTGTACTCTGAAATTTTGCTCAATTCATTTATCTGCTCTAGTGAAGCATTCTTGGGATTTTCTATGTATAAGATCACACCTATGAATACAGTTTTACTGCCTTTCCCATATGAATACCTTTTACATGGCCGGGTGTGGTGGCTCACACCTGTAAGTCCAGCACTTTGGGAGGCCAAGGCATGGATCATTTGAGCTCAGGAGTTCAAGGCCAGCCTGAGCAAGATGGAGACCCCATCTCTACTAAAACTAGGAAAACTAGCTGGTATTGGGGCAGGGACCTGTAGTCCCAGCTACTTGGGAGGCTGAGGCAAGAATGTCTCTCAAGCCCAAGAGTCTGAGGTTACTCTGAACATGGCACTCTAGCCAGGGCAGCAGAGTGAGTCTCTGTCTCAAAAAAAAAGAAAAAAAAAAGAATGCCTCTTATATCTTGTCTCAGTGCTGTAGCTCGACCAACTTCCAGCACAGTCCTAAATGCACTGGTGAAAGCAGACATTCTTCTGTCATTCATCAAGTCAGGTAAAGCTTGCACGACTGAATGTGATGTTAGCTGTGGATTTTTCATAAGGCCTTTACCATGGTGAGGAACTCTCTCTCTATTCCTAATATTTTGAGTTTTTATCATGAAAGAATGTTGGCTTTTGTAACTGCCTTTTCGGCATCAATTGAGATAATCATTCTCCTAATGCGATGTATTACATTGATTTGATTTGTGTTTAACTATGCTTATACACCTGGTGTATTTGGAGATTACCCCAAACTATACTGTGAGTTCTCTCCCAGTGACTGGTGGAGATGAGAGGTGAGGGAAAATGAAAAGTCAAGACACAAAGAGAGTTGTTTTTTTTTTTTGAGACAGAGTCTCACTATGTCCCCCGAAGTGGAGTGCCCAGAGAGTCACAGCTCATAGCAACCTCAAACTCTTGGGCTTAAGTGATTCTCTTGCCTCAGCCTCCCAAGTAGCTGGGACTACAGATGCATGTCACAGCGCCTGGCTATTTTTTGATTGTAGTTGTCATTGTTTAGCAGGTCCAGGCCAAGTTCGAACACTCCAACTCCGGTGTATGTGGCTGGCACCCTAGCCGCTGAGCTACAGGTGCCAAGCCAGAGACAGTTTTTTAAAGAGCTGGGTCAGGGTGATTGACCACTTTCAAGCATGAGGACCAGTGGAAAGCCACTTGCTAGCTCCGTTTTTATTACATACATTAAGCGGGGGCAGGGAAAGGGAAGGGGACCCTTACAGTCATGGTTCTTGCTGGGCTTGCATTTTCTAACTAACCTATTTCTTTCTCTCTCTCTTTCTTTCTTTCTTTCTTTCCCCCCCCCCCCCCCGCTGGGTCAGGTTTGAACCCGCCACTTCCAGTATATGGGGCCAGTGCCCCACTCCTTTGAGCCACAGTCACCGCCCTCTATACTACTTCTTTAACCAACAACCTTAATCGCACTGATTTACTTCTTACTTTTATCACTCTAAGTTATTTTTGAACCTAACACAAACACAGCCTGAGACAGGAATACAGTCCAGGCGCAGCATGTCAAGACCGACCCCAATTAGAGCTGCACACAAACCCCCAAATGAGCAAGGAAGCCCCTGGGAAGCCTTGTGCACGATGCCATACTGCGAAATGGGAGGGGAGGGGCACTTTTCCCTTCCTATCAAGATCAAAGCATTTGTGCTGTTTCCACAAATGAAGTTTTCTTCCATAAATCTTCCCAAACCCCTTCCCTAACTCCCTCCAAGAAAGCACAGAATGGTGTCACCTGCGGGAGCTGGCTTCCCAGCTGAGTCGTACTGCACTGCGGGGTGGGGTGAAGCCAGGCTTCCAGACTTTGGATTTCTCAGTATTGATTCTGTAGTCTGAATGTGTACCTGCTTTTCTCTAATACTCCTGTCTCTATTCCCTTTTGCCCATCATCTGGAATCATTTTATTAATTGAATTTCTAACCTGCTTATCATAAACAATTGAATATTGGTTTTAAGCT
Organism: Arctocebus calabarensis; assembly: GCA_963573935.1. Lineage (NCBI taxonomy): Eukaryota > Metazoa > Chordata > Mammalia > Primates > Lorisidae > Arctocebus > Arctocebus calabarensis. The sequence goes on along the minus strand of CAUYON010193723.1, from coordinate 969 downwards.
TATTAAATCATTTCTAGCAATGCAAACACATCAAGATATGGCTCTTCCCTTAAGTACGCAAAATTCCACTTGGTCATTGTGTACGGATATAATCGTTTCATGTGCTGTTGGATTTGGCTTGCTAGTGTTTTGCTGAGGATTTTTGCATTGATATTCATGAGAGATATTGATTTCTAATTTTATTTTCCTTTTTTTTTTTATACTCTATTCAAATTAATATGAGGATACAATATTTAGGTTACATTGTTCTCACTTCCTGGGTAAAGTTCCCTTTGTAGAAAAGCCCCTCACCCAGGGGCGTGTTAAACTCGCTCACACAGTGCACATTAGGTGAGATCCCGCCTCCCGCCCTCCCTCCTTCTGCCTTCCTCTACTCCCGAACTGGAATATAATAGTGTTTTATTCTCAGAAACATGTAATTATTTATGTATTGATTTCATGTTAGATATTTATCATATTGGATATTTATTATTCCATTCTTGTGATACTTTACTAAGAAGAATGTGTTTCAACTCCATCCAGGTAAATGTAAAAGATGTAAAGTCTCCATCTTTTTTAATGGCATACTTTTCCATGATACACATATACCACAGTTTGTTGCACTTAGGTTGCTTCCACGACTCGGCCATTATGAATTGAGCCACAATAAACATTCTAATGCAGATGTCTTTGTGGTAAAATGATTTTTGTTCTTGTGGGTAGATAACTAGTAATGGGATTGCAGGGTCAAATGGAAGGTCTACATTTAAATCATTGAAGATTCTCCGTATGTCTCTCCAAAAGGGCTATATTAGTTTGCAATCCCACCAGCAGTGTAGAAGTGTGCCCTTCTCTCCACATCCACACCAGCATCTGGTGTTTTGGGACTTTGTGATGTGGGCTAATCTTGCTGTGAGTAGATGATATCTTAGAGTGGTTTTGATTTGCATTTCTCTGATGATTAAAGACGATGAACATTTTTTCATGTGT
>CAUYON010193718.1:0-13488 GCA_963573935.1 Arctocebus calabarensis | reverse complement strand
TGGTAGCAACCAAAAAAAAAAAATGGCCGGGCGTTGTGGTGGGCGCCTGTAGTCCCAGCTACTTGGGAGGCGGAGGCAGGAGACTCACTTGAGCCCAGGAGTTGGAGGTTGCTGTGAGCTGTGATGCCACAGCACTCTATCTAGAATGACAGTTTAAAGCTCTTGTCTCAAAAAAAAAAAAAAAAGACTGTCTAAAAAAAAATAATAATAATAAATGCCCATTTCCTCCAAAACAGACTGGTTAAATGGGTTTCAACTAGAGAAGAGTTGGCTGCAATCTGACAAACTTTACTCTCTTTGCAGTCCTGTTCAAAATAAATACTACTAGTAGTGTCATGAGGCCTTTATAGGTTTCCTCCCAGCATGCTCACCTGAGTTAAACTTGGAGGTACCTGTTTGCTCAGGATGAGCTATTCAGTTCCTTCAGGGTTAATTACATAAGAGGCTCTGGACTTTAAGAAAAAGGGCAAAACCACATTGAGTTACTGCTGGACACCTTCTTTCTCTTTGCTCCGAAGTGTTCCCTGGGCTATAGCAATGACTGGGAAGGAAATAAAGGTGTTTATTTTGCAAACAGCAATAGGGTCAAACACTTATTCTGACAGTGGCTAAAGTCTTTCTCACCTTAAAAACAAAACAAGCCACTAATGTTCTATATCTACAGAAAGCCAGATGTCTATGGGACTATATGTGGTCAGGTGGTAGTGCTAATAAGAAAGACTGTTGCTTTTTAAATATATTTTATTATAGTCTAAAAGATTTCAAAAAGCTTTAGATCTGGTAAAGTTTGGGCGATTATCTTCTTATTATCAGTGCTCTGAAAATTTAAGAAATGTGAACAAAATAGGTATCAGAATAAAGAATATTTTCCTGTGACTAGAATGCAAGAGGATGATACCATACTGACAAACCTTTTCTGTTTGAGATGTTTCAGTGACCAATGGCTAAATGCTGGACTCCTTTCTGTTGAAGCAATTATGCAACTTGTTTAACCTTTCTATACTTCAATTGTCAGCCCGTAAAATAAACATAATGCTACCTGCCACGTTAGTTAGCTTGTCTCCTAAGGATGCTGCAAAACAAAGCAGAGAAAGCCTGTAAAAACTCCCTAAGTTTGAATGTAGAAAAACCTTTTGTAGTAATAAACAGTATGTTAGGTTTGTTGTAGCGCCTTTACCATAGACTTCAAACCTTGACAGAAACAAAAGGTGTCATTACTTCAACTGTCTTTCGCTAACGTCTTCCAAGGCTGCTTATGCAGGTTATAAGATCCACTTCATGCCCTTCCTCTCTTCTTCATTCCTGGCTCCCACGAATCATAGCTTTAAGGGTGGGAAATCAAGGCAGAGAGAAAAAGATTTGTATGACACCACCCTGCAACCGCAGAGTGAAGCCAATAGTACCACTCCGATGTGTAACGCCCAAGCCACGGTCCTTTAGGGGATTTATAATTTAAACGGGCCCCAAAGCAAGAGATTGGCTGGGGAAATGCCTGGATCGTGGTTGGGCTGCTGTCATGGCATTGCTGGGATACCTCTGGCCGGTCTCCGTCGACGTCCGGAGCCTGCCTGCCCGTCGGGCAGCTGTCGAGCCGCAGGAGCCCGTTCGTGGGCAGGGCCGGCGTAGCTCAGGCGGCCGCTGCCCCGTCGCTGACCCTCGCACGAAGCTGCGCGCACCGAGAGGAGACATCTTCCCGGCAGGGCCTCCCGCGCCCGTCGCGGCCCAGGGCGGCGGGGTCGGCCCAGGGGCTGGGGCAGCCCGCGCACCCCTCCGTTGGGGGCGCCCCGACTCGCCGGGGGCGGGGTCACGTCCCACCCGGGCCGCCGGGGGCACCGGAGCTGCGGAAACCTGAGCGTGGCCGAGGAGCGGGGGCTTCCTGGGCCACCTCCCTGGGCGCCTCTGGCCCGCGGTGGATGCGCCGGCCGCCGCCGCCCCCCTGGCCGTCGCAGAGACCGCTTCTACTCCTGGTACCTGTGGACGCCCGTGTCAAGCGCCTAGAGCTCCCCCGGGGGAGCCGAGCCCAGGACAGACATGCTACTCCCGTTTCCTGCCCCTTCGGAGCGGTCAGGAGTGGGTGAGGCGGAGCCAGGCCGCTGCACCGAGGAGCCCCCCGAGCCCAGGGCGGACGGGCCCTGCGGCGGGGGCACCGGGGCCTGCCGAGGGATGGCGGGCAGGCTGGCCTCGGCCCACTGGCCGGCGTGCGAGGGGAGGGCAGCTGGCGGGAATGCGCCCCTTCCCTGCACCCACTCTCCCTGGGCAGACCTGAGCGGGGCGCCCAGGTCCGGCGGGTCCTGCCCACCGGCCTGACCCCGGGAGACCCCGCTTTCAGGCGGGCAACGGCTGTCCTGGCCCAGGCCTCCCAACCCTCTGGTTGTGTGACTGTGACGGCTCGCCTAGGACAGAAGGCGGTTGAAGGGTAAGGGGGCGCTTCTCCCCACTGCTGGGGGAGGTTGTGCTTTGTGGGGGGTCGGGGGTCACCACCCTCCCAGGAGAGGTGGGGGAGGGAGGCCGGCGCAGCTGGCCGCGAGGGGCGGGGTCACAGAGGCGAAGTGTGAGCAAGCGAGGGTGTGTTGGGGGAGGGCGCGCGGAGGAGGATCGGCGCCCTGCGCGCAGGCGCGAGGAGCCGGCAGGGCCCAGGCGGTGGAAGGAGGCCGACGGGGAGCGGGGGCGGTAGGCCGACGGGAGGGCGGACAGGCTGACGTGCAGTGGGGCGGGGAGCCGCGTCGGCGTCGCGGGGCGCGGGCGATTCGAGGCCGACGCATCCGCGCGTGCGCGCGCCGGCGGTGTGTGCGCGTTAGATGGGAGTGACGCGTGCGCGTTCACGAGCGCCCAGGAGAGCGGTAAGAAGCGAAGGCAGGCTCGAAGGGGGTGGGGAGTGGAGAGGCTAGCTGGAGGAGGGGGGTGGGGAGGCAGCGCCTGCGCAGTGCGCCGCGGAGGAGCTGTGTGTATGTGAGAGTCTGACGGGTTCAAAATGGCGGCGGCTGCTTCAGCGGCTCCTCCTGTGTGAGGGAAACAACACCCCTCCCCGGCAGCGGCGGCGGCGGCGGCTTGCAGAGCACCTTCCCAGCGGCTTGGGCCTGTCGCTGATCTGTCTGTTCTGGGCAGGGGGCGCTCCGGGAGGAGGGGCAACGCCAGGGGGCCCATCCCCCGGAATCCCTCCTCTGCGACTGGGGAGTAGCCGGGGGGCTCGTCCCGCAGAGCGGAGCGGGGGTTAAGAGGAAGACGCTAGAAGACCCCGGGCCCCCATCCCGGCGCGCCGCGCCGCTCCCGCCCTCTCCGCCCCCCGGGGCCGGGGCCTGCGTTCCGGGGGGCCGGGGCGGCGCGGGGAGCCCCGGGCCGGCCGGTCTCAGCTGATCAGCCGCCGCTCCCGAAGGCGGCCAGCGGCTGCTGGCCGAGGGCACGGCGAGGAGGGCGCTCCCCGCGGCCCGTGCTGGCCCGGGGCTCGGGCTCGGGCTGGGGCTGCTGACCGCCGGCCGGGGGAGGCGGGGGCGCCCTGGGCTCGGCGCCGAGGGGTCGTGCTCCCCTCTGCTGACGCCTCCGACTCGCGGTCAGCGGAGCTAGAAGAGGAGGTTTGATTCAGCAACTGTTTTCTTCTTTTCCGGGTCGCTCTGACCCTCTGTGGATATTGGGTTGATCCACGGAAAAACCGAAGACGACGTTTGGGATTTAATTTTTTCTCTCAGCTTTTGGAATCTTTTACTTCTCACTTGGACAAGAACTCAAGAACCAAATCCCCGGTGAGATTCCCCCTCCCTCCCCCATTTGGAAGTTTGGTTCACTGTGTTATCTAAAGACTTAATGTAAAGTTTCTATTTCTTTTTCCGTTGAGTGAATCATTGAAACACCTTTCCTTGGGGGACCCCGGCGAGATTTGTGGGTTTTTTTCTCTCCGACCCTGGCTGCTCCGAGCCCGGACCCTCCTAGTCCGGGGGTGCAAACGCGGTTTCCCTCCCATCTTCGAGCTTGGGCTTCTCCTGGAAGGCTCTGCCACGAACTGTTCTGGCAAACTATGTCATCGGGTCCTCTGATGTCCTGGTAGCAGTTTTTAGAGGATGCATCAGTTAACGTGGCTGTAGTGTAGTTACAAAAACAGAAGAATATCTACATTCCCAGTGGAAGGCATTATCTATGAGAATATTTAGGAAAAAGAAAACCCTTTCTTGGTATTATGGATTGACCGTCACTCAACCAGTCTTTATTTAATTGTGAAAAAGATGTCTTGTAATATATCCGTAGGTCGAGACGTTTATCACATAATCCAAAAAGATCAGGTGGAATTTTTGTCCCTGATTTGCAAGGTGGAATTTTTGTCCCTGATTTGCAGCTTTCAGATTTGTTTCAGAGTTGTGCACATCTTGCGATGGGGCAGGGAGAGTAGGTTTGGAAATGAAAAGGTCCCGGGAGTCTCGGAAAGGAAGGCCTTACTGGAGGGATATGGAAAATTATTTTGGAGTCTTTTCTTTAAATTTTAATTTCTTGTCGTCTTTTTATGTATGTAATTTGTCCTTTTTTCCTTTAGTTTCTATTTACCTATGAGAGAGAACTAATTTTGGTAGGATCTGGCTTAGTATAGTGCTGCTTCACCTGGTCAGCTCTCTAGAGATAAAAGTCAAGAAAGTCCTGGGCTCCCGCCTCCCTCCCCCCGTGGTGCCAAGAAGGGGAGCCTTGGCAATTGTAATCCAGTGGGAGAGAAACAAGCGGTGCGACCCATCCACAAGGAACTGAAATCAACATGTCATTTTGCCTAGGCCTGGGATAGTTGTGATGTGATTAATGTTGTACTTGACAGGGAACCACTTGTCCAAGAGCAGAAAGCTTCTGAAGTCATGAAGAGGAACCTGATTGCTCAGAGAGCCTTTAACTTATCATGTATTGTAAATATTCCTTTCTGTGAACAGAAAGCATAAGTTTGAGAATGAGTTTTCATTTCTGCTTGTATCATTACTCTTTAGTGTTGTAATCTGGTTCCTAAGAAGGAAGAGGAAGGCAGCCCTGGCGTGGTTTCTTTACAGTAATCTCAACAGAAGAGTGAGAGATGGAACCTGAAGAAGAAAGGATTCGATACAGCCAGAGATTGGTTAGTATTTTTTTCTCACTCTCTTCCTTATCTCTACCCCAATTTTGAAGAAGAATATTAATAATTATTTTGTTTCCATTTGTGAACATATTGCAGATGAAACTTTGCAGGTGACTGTTCTGTGCACCAGAGAAGGTGGGGGAAACGTATATTAATATCTTTTTTGGGTTTTGGCCAAGTAGTTGGAGTCTTAGTATTCATTCTGTCAGGAAATGGAGTATAGGTAGCCTTTAGCTTTTGTAGAAACCATTGTAAATCAGATGTTTTTGTAGATTAAAGTGGGACAAAGATTTTTAATTTTACAATACTGACACTGTAATCACTTAAGTTAGATTAGAAGATAAATTTTAGGGGCTGTTTGAGGAAGGATAGTTTTATATAATTCTTTTAGATTATGTTGTGCCAGGATTTGGGACTTTGACCTGGAGAGTAGAACTATGAATTATTTTCTTCTATTTTATAAATTAACACTTTGGTAGCTTTGAAAGTTGTTAGGGGGAATTGATTGAGGAAAGGTAGATAGAATAGTGGATGCTGATAAAGTTTTGTATTTGGGGAGGAATGTATGAGATATTGTTGAAATAAATTTTAGTCATAATACCAAGAGAATTGGCCTGTATTTGCATGAATACTTGGTTCCTGTAAGCCCTGCTTTCCTCTCAAGTTTTCCTTATTGGAGTTTAAGAATTTGATTTTTGTTTTCCTTAGTCAAAGAGAGCTTTATTAATATTCTTACCAAATATTCATTTCAGAAATTTGGATTTTTGTTTGTAGAGTGGAGAATGAGGAAAGCCACAGAATTGTATGTAGTATGTGAAATTTGCTGAAGGGGGAAAGGCCTAGAAGATTACTAAAGGAATTTATGGTGGTTTTATTTGGCTGTTTTAGACTGAGTTTAGAAAAAAAAAGAATGATTCTCTAATCCATTTTCTGATGATCCCTACTCTTTTTGAGAAAAGATTCCTTTTTTGTTTTTTGTAATGTGATTGCTAGAAAGGTTTTGTGTATGTTGGCAAGTACATGTACCAGGCATGTATTCTGGTGAGCCTTATTTCGTAGTTGCCTTATTCCCAATTCATGGGTTCAGATTATAATTCTTTGTCTCTAACCTTTAGAAATTAAGCGTATCAATGGAACTTTGTATATTTAGGATTTATTTTTGTTTTGACATTTCTCAAATCAAACTTTTCTTTGGGAACAGAAAAAGAGGATGCTGCAAAATTCCTTCCTCAGGTAGTTATTGCTGTATGGAATTCATTTTTATCATGTCAAGCTGTTCTGTTAGATAGATATCTAAGGGATCATGCAGCCACTTTAAAGGATGATCGCCTTTTAGTAAATAAAGCTTTTCACATTTTTCACAGCGTAGGGACGTGCAGTGGTAAGATCCAGGGACTCTGTGACTTTTGTATTGGTAAGATTTTTATTTTTTGTTTAACTGTAAGGTGATAACACTTTTTTTGTTTTGTTTTTTTTTTTAGAGACAGAGCCTCACTTTTTCACTCTCAGTAGAGTGCTGTGGCGTCACAGCTCACAGCAACCTCCAGCTCTTTGGCTTAGGAGATTCTTTTGCCTTAGCCTCCCGAGTCCCTGGGATGACAGGCACCCGCCACACCCCGGGCTATTTTTTGGTTGCAGTTTGGCCGGGGCTGGGTTCAAACCGTCTGCTCTTGGTATATAGGGCCAGTGCCCTCCTCACTGAGCCACAAGCACCGCCCTGATTGCACACATTTACCCTTTGCTTAATATAGGATTTTTTTTTTTTTTGTTAATGTGCTAATGTAGCAGTGTTGTGTGAGAGGTTAATTGGAAGGATCTTTTCTCACTTAGAATTTTGAGTAATGATTTGGAAGTTCGGAAAACTGATGTTTGTTTTCCTTTTTAAGATTACATGACAAAATTAATCTCAAGAGACAAAATTGTATCTCAGTCTATTTTGTAACTTAACTTTGTTTTTTTGCACTTTCTGCCAGGGCTGGGTTTGAACCCGCCACCTCTGGCATAAGGGGCTGGCACCCTTCTCCTTTGAGCCACAGGCACTGTCCTGTAACTTAACTTTTGATTGGAGAGCATATCGGTGTATCATTTGAGTGGCAGTTTTCCTATCAAACTTTTTATTTTTTTATTATTATTACTATTATTATTATTATTATTATTTTTTGAGACAGAGTCTCACTTTGTTGCCCTCAGTAGAGTGCTGTGGTGTCATAGCTCACAACAACCTCAAACTCTTGGACTCAAGCGATTCTCTTATCTCACCCTCCCGAGTAACTGGGACTATAGGCACCTTCCACAATGCCCAACTATTTTTAGAGATAGGGTCTTGCTCTTGCTCAGGCTGAGCAAACCTGTGAGCCCAGGCAAGCCACCTGCCTTGGTCTCCCAGATTGCTAGGATTATAGGGGTGAGCCACTGTGTTCAGCTCCTATCAAACTTTCAATGTCTGTGTCTTTGTAGTGAGTGCTCATAGTATAGAATCCTAACTTAGATATTATTTGAGGAGTTTTAGACTTAACATAAAGACAGAGTGAGGAACTCACATGAAGTGAAGTACTGAGAAACATTTTTCCTTATCCTTAAAGAGTTATCTCATTTTAATAGTAAACTAGTGTGTGTGAATACATATATAATATTTACACACATATGTATTTTAACACTGTGTCTGTCTTTATAGAACTTTTATTTTTTTATTTTTTAGAACTTTTATTTTGTGGTTATTGGGCATGAACCATAAAAGCAAAAGAGAAAATGAAGAGTTAATTAATTTGGCTTAGTGTAACAAATTTGCGTTCTATGTAATATGTTGGTGAAATTGAGTTGAATCACTCAGAACATTGCATTATAGTGTTACTGTTACTTCTATGTTGTATTGGAGACAAAACCTATGTGATCAACCCTCTGTGACATACCTTCAAAAATAGCCTCTTGGGGGAGAAAACATAATACCAGTATTAAAAGTCTAAGGCTGAATTCATCTTGAGACAAGAGTGACTTTTTTATATTTAGGACCTTTTACCTAAATTTTAAAAAAAGTTGTATTTTTACTAAATAAGAACTTCATGCCTTTTGTTAATGTAGCTATATCAAACACGGCTGAATTTGGTAAAGCAGATTTTGATTTTTGTTTTTTAAGACAGAGTCTTACTTTCCCACCCTTGGTAGAGTCCTGTGGTATCATAGCTCACAGCAGCCTCTTACTCTTGGGCTCAGGTAATTCTCTTTCCTCAGACTCCCGAGTAGCTGGGACTACAGGCTCCTGCCACAACACCTGGCTATTTTTAGAGATATGGTCTTGCTCTAGCTCAGGTTGGTCTCTAACCTTCAAGCTCAGGCAATCTGACCATGTCGGCCTCCCAAAGTGCTGGGATTACAGGCATGAGCCACTGTGACTGGCCCAGATTTTGATATGTTTATGTCATCTTTATGACAAATCACTTTTAAAAAGTGAGAAATACCTAGTTTAAAAAAATGTTTTTTGCCAAACTTTTTTTTGCCTATTACATGTAGAAAAGAAATACACCTTTGAAGGTGGTGTGTAGATTTAGGGCATACCTCTACTTACTGGATCTAGAATATTTAGTTTGCAGTGTTGTAGTTGAACAGATAGGAAATGACAAGGGTGGGTAAACAATGTTTGGCTCTTCTTAAACAAGACTTACATTTTTTTTTAATGAAAATACTAATACTTTTGCGTTTAGATTCCTAGAACAAAGCCAGATATCCATGGCTGGGTTTACATACCTGAGGAGGTGCTCAAGTTGGGGAGGGATAGAAGCTTCCTTTTGGTGATGGGGTGGGTATGTGATTGTCCTGGTGTAGAGATGATTTCAGTATTTCTAATGAATTTAGATGTAGGGTCTTATTGTAAAATATTGACAGGTACTAAGGATGGAAGCTTTTTCCTACATTTGGTTTCAAGAGCCAAAGTGTTAGTAGTTTGGGGTTTTTATCACTGTCCATGTATATTTAAGTATTCATTTATAGGGGTGCTTAGCATAATATCTTACAGTTCTCTCCCTTTCCCTCCCCCCTTCTCTTCTCTTCTGACAAGGTATTGCTCTGTCATCCAGGCTGAAGGGTTAAGATTATAGTACACTTCGGCAGCACCTATGGCTCAGTGGGTAGTGCGCTGGCCCCAGCCAAATTGCAACAAAAAAAATAGCCAGGTGTTGTGGTGGGCTCCTGTAGTCCCAGCTAAACGGGAGGCTGAGGCAAGAGAATCACCTAAACCAAGGAGTTGGAGGTTGCTGTGAGCTGTGTGAGCCAGGGCACTCTACTGAGGGCTATAAAGTGAGACTCTGTCGCTACAAAAAAAAAAAAGATTATAGCTCACTGCAGCCTCCAACTCCTAGTATCAAACCCTCCTCCTAGCTCAGCCTCCTGAGAGCTGGGGCTACAGGCGTGCACCATCACACCTGGCTTAATTTTTCTGTTTTTTGTAGAAAAGGGGTCTTAGGCCTAATCCTAGGACTCTGGGAGGGTGGGGCAGGTGGATCGCCTGAGCTCATGGGTTCAAGACCAGCCTGAACTAGAGCGAGACTTCGTCTTTAAAAATAGCCGGATGTTGTGCTGGTGCCTATAGTCCCAGCTACCTGGGAGGCTGAGACAAGAGAATCGAGTTTGAGGTTGCTGTGAGTATGATGCCACAGCACTCTACTGAGGATGACAAAATGAGACTCTGTCCTCCTCATCCCCGAAAAAAAATAAAAAGAAATGTGGTCTTGCTTTTGTTCAGACTGGTCTCAAAATTCCTGGCCTCAAGCAATCCTTCCACATTGGTCTCCCAAAACGTTAGGATTAAAGGAGGAATGCACAGCACCTGGCCTAAATTAAGATTTCTATGCTATGTAGTGTGATGACCTTCAATGTTAATTTGGAACTCTTTTCATTTTTATTGGAAAAGATTGTCTTTGTTACATATGTTAATGTACTGGATTACAGGATCTTCTCCAACCTGTATGGTATATTGCATATATAGTTAGTTACTTTTTTTTTTTTTTTTTTGAGACAGAGACTCAAGCTGTCACCCTAGGTAGAGTGTCATGGCATCACAGCTCACAGCAACCTCCAATTCCTGGGCTCAAGCAAGTCTCCTGCCTCTGCCTCCCAAGTAGCTGGGACTACAGGCGCCCGCCACAACGCCCGGCTATTTTTGCTTGGGTTGTAGCCGTCATTGTTGGTTGGCGGGCCCAGGCTGGATTCGAACCCGCCAGCTCAGGTGTATGTGGCTGGCGCCTTAGCCCGCTGAGCCACAGGCGCCGAGCCGTTAGTTACTTTTAGTATGGAAAAAATTTACTAACCCCTGCCAAAGGTGATTATAGAAACAAACGAACACTCAAATCAGTGTAAAAGAGTACAGACAGTATGCTGCAGAGTAAAAGGAGTTACATGTATGTAACCTTGTAACCTGAATATTTTTTCTCTCAAATCCACCTAAGTCTGGTGGTGTTATCTGAAGGATGAGATGTTGATTTGCTTCAGAATTTTGTTTGGGTGTCAATCTTTTTTTCTTTTTTTTTTTTTTGAAAGACAGTGTCTCAAGCTGTCACCCTGGGTAGAGCGCCACGGCATCATAGCTCGCAGCAACCTCAAACACAGGTTTGAGCAATCCTCTTGCATCAGTTTCTTTCTCTTTTTCGTAGAGATGGGGTCTTGCTTTTGCTCAGGCTGGTCTTGGACTCGTGAGCTCAGGGCAATCTACCTGCCTCAGCGTCCCAGAGTGCTAGGGTTACAGGCGTGAGCCACTGCTCCTGGCCTGTGTGTCAATGTTGTTAATGAGATTAAGAGATTTTCTTTTTTTCTTTTTTCTTTTGAGATAGAGCCTCAAGCTGTCACCCTGCAGAGTGCGGTGATATCACAGCTCACAGCAACCTCCAATTCCTGGGCTCAAGCGAGTCACCTGCCTCTGCCTCCCAAGTAGCTGGGACTACAGGCGCCCGTCACAACACCCGGCCATTTTTTGGTTGCAGCTGTCATTGTTGTTTGGCGGGCCTGGGCTGGATTTGAACCTGCCACCTGTGTGTGGCTGGCGCCGTAGCTGCTTGAGCCACAGGTGCCAAGCCAGATTAAGAGATTTTCTGAAGGATGTGGTTACACTATCATTCAGTCCTGTTAACATGCCTTACATGTAATTCTCTCTGGAATAGCTAAGTTATTTGTGTGTTGCAAGGAGTTGGGGACACTGAAGCTCTGAAGCTCTGAAGCTTTCTGCCTTTTTTAGGGTTATTTTTGAAATTGTCTCCCCAAATTCAGCAGCAGTTACCAGATTATTTACAAACATCCTCAGTTGGAATGATCCCACTCTAAAATCTTTCTGACAAGGAATGGACTAGACAAAATAGAAAACTTATTTTAAGCTTTTTTTTTTCCTAGCATGAAAGTATCATTGTTCATAACTATAAGGAATTTTAGGTAGTTTAAATTAACTTGTTGAATTAGTCTATTTATAATCATTCCAGAGAAATACACTGTTCTGATTGTTGTAGCCTCCTTCCTGATGATATAGGAAAAACCTTGTTGCCCCTTTTTGGGTGATTCAGAGTGCATATAATGAGGGAACTATTTTTTTACTCTTACATATTACTCTGGCGTAGTAAGCTATATTTTAGGCACCTAGAGTGAAGACTGTATTTAAGCCCTGTCTCTTTTCCTTGTTTGATTTTGCTGAGCACTCAACACTGCTATTCTTTTTTTTTTTGAGACAGAGACTCAAGCTGTCACCCTAGGTAGAGTGCTGTGGCATCACAGCTCACAGCAACCTCCAATTCCTGGGCTCAAGCGAGTCTCCTGCCTCTGCCTCCCAAGTAGCTGGGACTACAGGCGCCCGCCACAATACCCGGCCATTTTTTGGTTGCAGCCACCATTGTTGTTTGGCAGGTCCAGGCTGGATTTGAACCCGCGAGCTCAGGTGTACGTGACTGGTGCCTTAGCCCGTTGAGCCACAGGCGCTGAGCCAACACTGCTATTCTTGTGTTTGTTTGTATGTAGTGTTTCACTGGCGTGTAACCTCCTAGAGTTTGAACTTTGTTGTATATTAGATGCTTCAGATAGGGCCTGGCACATAGCAAGTACTCAATCAGTATTTGTTGATATTGTTGATAACCCTGACATATACTTTTATTTGCCCAGTTTTCTTGAGTGCTAGGAATAGGACGCTAGAGTGGAGGAGAGTTTGGTGTATAAATGAGATAAGATATCTGATTATTGAGTCTCACAGTGTAGATAAGAACCAAAAGGCCTAAACAGTAACAAATAAAAAACCTATGCTTAGGGCTGCGCCTGTGGCTCAGTCATTAGGGCTCAGGCCCCATATACCAAGGGTGGCAGGTTCAAACCTGACCCGGCCAAATTTCAACAAAAAATAGCCGGATGTTGTGGCCAGTACCTGTGGTCCCGGCTACTCAGGAGGCTGAGGCAGGAGAATCACCTAAGCCCAGGAGTTGGAGGTTGCTGTGAGCTGTGACTCCATAGCACTCTACCGAGGGTGATAAAGTGAAGACTCCATCTCTACAAACAAACAAACAAACAAACAAACAAAAAAACCTATGCTTAGCACATATTACACATGAATACATTTGTGATATTCAGGCCATTAGAACAAATAAGACAGTGTCTAGTTGACTTTAAACGTTTGGTCTGAATTTTAAATTCTCTTAAACTCTCTACATCAAGATTTTTGCTGACCTTTAGACAGTGTTAAAGCTGGCAAGGTACAAATGATGGTGATTATATTATTATTATTATTATTATTTTGCAGTTTTTGGCCGGGGCCGGGTTTGAACCTGCCACCTCTGGCTATGGTTCCAGAGCCCTACTTGATGAGCCTCAGGCGCCACCCTGATTATATTATTTTTAGGTGTTTGGTTTTGGACATTAAGTCAGGGTGATACTTTTACAGTATATCATGCAGAGGGACATGAATCCTTCATGTGCTTCATAATTTTCTTCTTGGGAAATAGACATCTTTAATCAAGTTTTATTGTTTTTCTGTTTATCATATTTTTGGAATAATTATTTTTGCTTTGTTAAAAGTAAATAAACATTTATCATGTGCCAGGTACGAGGCTAGGTTCTTTCGTGTGTAATATATATATATGTATATGTGTGTGTGTGTGTATATCTATATATATATTCTTATTTAATCCTCAAAACAACCCTGTAAGGTAGATGGTGTAGTTTAAACTTTAAGTTTTTTATTACAGAAATGGAGGCTCAGGGAGAGGCTTTGTCATCACTCAGGTCACAGTATTGGTTATTGTTACTTTCTTTTTTTTTTTTTTGAGACAGAGCCTCAAGCTGTCGCCCTGGGTAGAGTGTCGTGGCATTACAGCTCACAGCAACCTCCAATTCCTGGGCTCAAGCGAGTCTCCTGCCTCCACCTCCCAAGTAGCTGGGACTGCAGGCGCCCGCCA
>CAUYON010193717.1:0-24778 GCA_963573935.1 Arctocebus calabarensis | reverse complement strand
CTCTCTTCTCAATCTTTCTCTCTCTCTCATCATGGAGGAAAATCTTTCCTAGAAACCTCCTCTGCAGAATTTCATTGGCCTGAACAGCTGGATCATGAACCCAATCCCAGCCGAGGAGGTGTGTCCCTGGTGTGCTGTGTTGGCCAGGGAGGGCCCAGGACAGTGGTGGCATGGCTGTTGTACAGGCAGTTTGCCTCACTGGCCACATAGTGCTCATATGAATGATGACAGATATGGTCTTTCAATAAAACCTATGTTTTCAGTCAATTTTAGAAAATTCATTATGTTCTGTCCATGGTTCAGCAACACTAAATTCTATTACCCGTTCCAATTTAATTTGTATTACATTGAAAATTACACAAGGAAAAATTGCTCTGAGAGAATAATACAGTATTGGTAGAAACGGCAGGGACTCAACCTCTCTTCTGAAAAACCTCCTGGTTTCAGTTCTTCTGGGCTCCACATCTGCGAGGCCAAGACAAGGACATGCTGTCCCTGGTGACAGCTTCGTTCTGCTTGTGTCTTGGGTCAGTTCACTAACCCAAGATGAACTTCTGGCAAATAAAATATCACTATTGTGTAAGCAAAACATGTCTCCCTATTAAAATAAAATAATTCACCTGCTTGATTATTGGTGTCAGAGGGACTTGAATGATGCTAAAATTTAGGGATCTCTGGGGGTTTCCCTGTCCCCACCAGGTTTTCACTGCCCTTGGCAAATGTTGTGTTTCCACGGGAAAGGACAGAGATGGCTCCAGATCTCCCTGGAGAGCGGAGATGAAGACCCCCACGGTCTGGGAAAGCACAGGTGTTCACACGTGCTCCTGTACACACAGTCTATACCCATGCTCTCACACACACGTACACTCAAACATACACACAGTTACTGCACCGTAGTCCCCCTTATCTGAGGTTTTCCCTTCTGACATTTCAGTGACCCATGGGCAACCACGGTTCAAAAGCATTAAATAGAAAATAAACAATTCATCGGTTTTGAATTGGCTGCTGTTCTGAGTAGCACGATGACACCGCCCACATCCCACTCCACCCCTCTGGGGCATGAATCATCCCCGCGTTCAGCTGATGCTGCTGTGGGTGTGCCCGTCCCTAGGCACTGTGCTGCCCACCTGCGATCAGATCACCCTGCAGGGTATCACGGGGCTCATGCTCAAGTGGCTCTTATTTATTTTACTTAATAATGTCCCCCAAAGACAAAAGGAGTAAGGCCGGCAGCTATCAATGTCCCATTTGATTATGAGCTATTGTTGATAATCTCCTACTGGCCCTGATTTATAAATTAAACTTTATATAGGTGCATGTGCATGGGAGAATCATAGCACATGTGGGGTGTGGTGCTACTGCAGTTTCCCGCATCCGTTGGGGGTTTTTGAATGCGTCCCCCATGAATAAGGGGGGATTGCTGTACTCAGATTCACTCTCACTCTTTCACACCCGCTTCTACTCCCTCACACGCGCGCACACACACACACACTGCTCGACACAGTCACGCTCACACACATACGTGCATACACACCCCCACAAGCAGTAACGAGAAGGGTCCCAGTGAGTTCTACTCATTTTGCATATAATCTCAACTTCTCCAACTTGTTTTTCTCTCGTCACTCAGTTCTGAATGTAATACACCATCTACAGTCAGATAGACCAGGAGACAGCAAAATTGTCATGCTCCTTTTATTTAAAATGCAATTCTGTTCCTACAGCGTAATCTAACATTGATTCCCACATGCATCCTATTCTGTCCACCATCTCCCAAGACCTCTAAGTTCTGGTTTTCAGTCTTCATTGCTTTCATGAAGCCACATCTCCCAGAGGAATCGCATGTAGGAAGTTGGGTGTTCGAGCGTCTGCATGGACACCCCCACGCCACCTCAGCTGGCCGCCTCCTGATACCTCCCGGTGCTCAGACTCAAATTCACCTGCTGCAGCAGCAAGCTCTTTGGATGTCCCACCGGCACCTGTGACATCACCTGTTGCTTTTTTTGCCCCCTGACTGACTGCAGCTTTGCCAGAGCCCTTGACCTGTGTGGAAATTGCAGCTACCAGGATGAAATCTCTCTTGTCAGACCAAATAGGGCTGGGAAGGCACAAAGGAGAGGAGGCTCGCGCTTACGTGACTGAGACAAATACTTCCAAAGACTTTCCCGAAACCCCACCAGACGCCTTTTTGCATCCTTTGCCATCTTTTGCTTTGGCAAGGTTTGCACTAGGCATCGGGGCTGCAGTAATTCAGATTAGCAAACCCTTGGCAGAACACTTGCCCACTCATGGCATCTCCACTGAGGAAGGTGACGATGACTCTGGCTCTGAGCCTCGGAAACCAGCGAACTCTAGTTTGTGTGAATCTCTTCCTTTTGCTAATAAAACTTCCCTTTGCCCTTCCTCCGGGTGCACTGGGGACTCTCCTGTCTGGGCATTCTGAGTTATAATCCCAACTCGCATTCCCAAGTAAACTCAGCACATTTGGAGGTACTTTTCTCTAGAGTCTGTTCTGTAAGCTGACACCATATGCTGAAAGGGGGTGTACTGGTGGGAGTTCCAGGCCAGGCTTCTGAAAGCTGGTGGGCGCCTGAGCCTCTGGCTTCCCTGCCATGAGGTGCAGCTCTACGAGGCCTGAACCCGGGTGGAAGTAACGCAATTTCTCATCATTTGAATAGTTAACGTATGTTTATAGTCAATACACGAAAGTGCTTTACATTGAGCCTAACTGCTGATTAATGTATCTACTCTTTGAATATTTATATAATATGACTGAGTCTTAGAATATATCAAAATTAATGTTGATAATGAATACCACTGGAAATAATTTTCTTCTCAAAACTGAAAATATTTCTAGTATAAGAGTTAGATAAATATGACTTCTTTGATTTATTTTTTGGGGCCTCCATTAAAATTCTATTTAACACGTTTGGCTGTTTATAAGAGCTGGAAATTACGGGAGCTCAAGAGTTAGCCTCTTTCGGTTGTGATTATGACTCACCAGTGAAAGAAGTACTTTATGTTAATATTTCCTGGAATGATTACCATCACATGGAGGACTGTATTGATTTGGGATCGTTTATTGTCACATTCTATATCGGGAAACCCTGCTTGGGCAAAAAGGTGATCGTTTCCAATTTTCTCTCAATCCTTGGCTGATTTCTTTTCACCTAAATAATTGCTCTCTACATTGGTTGAGGGAAAACTAGACAGAAAAGAAAATAAACTATTAATATGCAGATAATTATCTAAAATTTTATCATATTTATTTATGGGCTGTATGAATTACATACAGCTATCAAGGATAATAATAAAACTGCATTTGGTGAATTGATTGGGCACATTAAAATATGAAACAAACAAACAATGACTTCCACTGGCTGCCTTTGAGTTTCTTCATTGGGTTATTACGTTTTAACTAAAGACTGGTTAAGAACAGCGTCTGGAATATTAAACTTTGTAAGGCATGCATCAGAGTACTGTGTTTCTATCTTACTGTGCAGGAGTGAATTAGCAACCTTATTGGCCAAAGTTAAGAAAAATGAACGATTATTAATTACTCCTTACGTATGAACTCATTCTTCTCTGTCAGACCATTTCACTCTGCAGCCAGCTCATCCCTGCATTGGGAATTCTTGCTCCACCTCCTCCCATTGTTACACCCTCCTCTGTGGATTGTCAATGGCTGTTTTTCCTGCTAGGACGGCAGAGTTGAGTTGTTCCTGCAGAGGTCGTATGGTCTGCAAATCCTAAAATACTTATTACCTGCTCCTTCACAGACTGTTTCTCAGTTCCCAATTTAGGTAAAATTCATGGGTTCTGCAATGGAGAAAGGGCTCTCAAGTTGCTTTATTTCCTGGTTTCATGAGACGACAAGAGACCTCCCTCCACTATCTTTCACTCCCACAAATCTTAGTCCAAAACAACAACCGCTCCTCTCGATGGGGAGCGGTGCTGTTCCCGACTCATTCAACCTTATTTCCAGTAAAGCAAGGAGGTAAAAGTCTAATTGTCACTGTGATGAATACTATGGGGGGTCTCAAAAACAAACAACAAAAATATCATCAGATAGCGGTAAATGTTTTCTGTTCTAATCCTGTGTCCTCCTGGAGCCAGAGCAGGCAGAGAGAGCGCTGAAGCGCGTTCTAGGGTTTGAATATGGCTGAGTCATGGGCAGGCTGTCTCATCCTGTCTTCCCCGAGAACAGAGGGCATTGCCAAGATGCTCGCAGCATCCTTCCTTTCATCCCCCATACAAATTTAGCCTGATAAAAATGACCTTATTCCCACATTTACACACTATTACTTTTTAGTGTGATATTTCCCCTATGAAATATGTGTAAGAGAGGTCATTTTTTTTTTTGCTACTGCAATAAAAATGATTTTCGTGATAAATTCTAAAGCAAAATGATTTTTCTTTCTTTAAAGTCCTTTCTACCTTATGATCACACGTTTTATTTTATGCTGGATATTAGCAAAATATGAGAGTTTCGCTTAATCTGTCAATACTTCCCATTAGCTGAGTCCATTTTCAAAGGCTCGGTACAAATCTTCCAAATTGGAAGTGGCACACACCCCATCCCTACCCCGACTGGAAGAAAACCTACTCGTAATTCTTCCAAGGCAGATGGAGGTAATCCTATGTGGAGATGACTTTCAAGGTTAGAATTGTACAACCACCTTTAGAAATTCTTTCCCATTCTTTCCAGACAAATAGTGGTGTTCAGGCTAGTTCCTGGAACTCACCACTCCATGGAAAAACCAGGAGAAGTTCAGGAGACTTTACCCACCTTGATGGAAGGGGTAGGTAGTAAGACTCCTGAGGTTAGCGCTTGCTCATTTGGGGCAAGGCACCTTCCTTCTGTCGTCCACTATGTGAAGAAATCCCACAAGGACAGGTGTGGAACGCCGGGTTCCAGGACTAGTCTGAGGGGCAACGTCTGTCTGGAGAGGATGGGAAAGAGTATCTCCAGGTGGCTGTGGGATTCTAATCTTGAAAGTCATCTCCAAATGGGATTACCGCCACCTGCCTCGGAAGGCGTAGGGGTAGGGATGGGGGTGTGTGGGCACTTTCAATTTGGAAGCTTTGTACTATACTAAGCCTTTGAAAATGGACTCAGCTGATGGGAAGTATTGACCTATTAGGTAAAAATGTACTCTGCTGTTAGGGCGTATTGACTGATGAACAAGAAGGTATGGAGACTCCTTGGCTCATCCCCAGTGGGGACAGCTTCATGGTCCCTGTGTTGCAAGTGTCTGCTGCTGGAT
The DNA here is from genome assembly GCA_963573935.1 of Arctocebus calabarensis. Taxonomy (NCBI): domain Eukaryota; kingdom Metazoa; phylum Chordata; class Mammalia; order Primates; family Lorisidae; genus Arctocebus; species Arctocebus calabarensis. The sequence continues at coordinate 19,514 of CAUYON010193717.1, read as the reverse complement.
TAGAATTAACTCTTAGTGCACTGGCTTCCTGGAGCTACTGTAACAAGTTCCCACAAACGGGTGCCTGCAAACAGTACACATTTATTCTCTCGCAGCTCTGGAGGCCAGAAGTCCAAGGCATCAGTAGGGTCGCTCCTGTTTAGAGGTTCCTGGGGAGAATTTGTTCTGTGCCTCTCTCCTGGTGTCTGGCAGCCTCTGGTAGCCACTGGCAGTCCTTGGCTTATGGGGTGTCACTCCAGTTTCTGCCTCTGTCGCCTCACTTCTCTGTGTATGTGTCTGTGTCTCCACTGCCCTCTTCTTATAAAGACACCAGTCAGTGAAGTAGGACCCACCTTTATCCAGGATGTCACGGTCTTGACATGAGTGTACCTGTGGAGATCCCATTTCCAAATATGGGCTCATCCATACCAAAGAAAGCCCAGAGGAGAGGCATCATAATGGGCCTCTGCAGAGTGTCCCAGAACTTGGGACCACTCTAAATGCAGCATGCACACATGTCAGTGTCCCTCAGCTCTTCAGGGGAGGATTCTAACCAGTGGGGTGAAAGGTTGGCTTTTCCAGCAAAGCCTGATGGGAATAAGTGAGGAGAATCACTGTAGCCAGGTCCTTCAGAGAAGAAAGAATGGCCTTGAATTCTAAGCTGGTTGGAAGTTGAGGATCTGGAAACAAGTGTCCAGCTGTGGCTGCTGGAAAGGGATTGGTGAGATGCTTCTCCAGGTACCTCACTTCCCAGATGGGCTAGATGTGGGGAAGGCCACACTGCTGGACCCCGCAGGACCCCAACCGGGACTAAGCAAGTTCTTCCCTCCCACTGTCTCATCCATGGGGAAGGGCATGAGAGGCTGGAGTTCAAACTCCTGCCTGGTCATGCCCATTGTGACTCTTAGGGTAAAGCTATGCAAGGTAGTATTGGACAAAATGACTTTCTCGAAGGTTGAAAAGTAAAAAAATGCAGCCAAAATGTTTACTGGATGTCACATAAACTAATACGATTGCGTTATATGACTACTTTTAGATTTAGTTCTGAAAAATTTTCTCGGTCATTTAAAATCTTGAAGGTCAGCATAAAGGAAAGAGCAAATGCCGTGTGAGGAGGAAGGCAGAGATTGGGGTAATGCTTGTAACAAGCCAAGGAGGGCCAAAGATTGCCAGCAAATCCCAGAAATTAGGAGAAAGGCAAGGAACAGGTGCTCCCTCACAGCATCAGAGGGAACCCACCTTGCCTGGTCTTGGACCTCTGGCCTCCAGAACTGGTTTTTTCAGCGATAACAAAACATCAAAAGATCACTTGAACAACATCATGGTAGGACCTGTTGTAAGCTAAATGGATCAGACATCAAGTTAATCTAACATGTTAATGACTTCTTCTGTCATGCACGACACAGTCATTTTCCAGCTCACACCAACCAAGAGCACAGATATTAAGTCCATTCAGTCTTTATCCTCTGTCTTCTTGACAATGAAGACATGTTATATAATTATAGGATCAAATAAATAATGAAATTTAATATCAAATAAGTAAACAAACCAAGACTAGCCAGACCTCTGGAACATACATCTGAATAATTTAGAGAACAGCGATGGTAGAATTTTGCAGCAGGGGTCCAGCTGCAATTATTTTCACATGGACACACAACTGTGTTCTACATTCAATGGTTTCCTTGTCCAGCAGTTCTTGTCTGACACAAGCCAATAGCCATGCACAATAGATGTGTCATTTGTGTTTTCAATCTTTTCTCTTGTTCTAACCTGTAGAGGTTTTGCACATCCTTTGACACATTTATTTCTGAATTCTTGATCTTTTTTTATTGGTAACATGTTGAAACTTTTTGCACTGGCATACAGAAATATAACTGAATGTATTGTATATACAATTGTAAATACAACTGAACAAGTATACATAGGAGGTTTGATAATTAAAACCTGTCCTAGAAAAAGGGCTCCATAACCCATTGCTGAATAACATCACTACAGTGACCATTGAAGTACTCCCTTAGGAGGCTGTGCACCAGCACCAGCACCTACTCTGCCCTTCCAAGCAATTTTGGAACTCTTTTTTAGGTATGGATATCTAAAGAGCTATTACCATACAGCACACAAAAACCCACAACAACAATAGTGAATGAAACTTAGCAAGACATCACCCCATGTTGACACGAACACTGATGAGACACTGATACACCAAGGTTATGAAACCTTATTGAGTTGTTTGTAGAGTGCTGCCAACATAAGCACATGGTGGCAGGTTCTCAAACTTAATTGTCACACCTTAGTGTATATATACGTTCAGCAAACTTTTAAAGCATTGTTAACTCTGTTGAATTAAGTCTTGAAGACTTACTTAGATTTTTTACTTATTATTTATCTTATTAGTGATGGTTTTGTTTTTTACTACACAATTTTTAAAGCTTTCATTTAAAGAAAGATGTGAGAAGAAGCTGAATAGAAATTGTGATAGTAGCCAAAGTATGGAATTTCCATATTCTAACTTTAAGTGATTCATAAATACTCTTTATCAGCGGAAAAAGGCTTCCTTCTATTGCTAATTTTATATGAGATTAAAAAAATTGATATTGAATTTACTAAATATTGTTTTCTGTATTTGCCAAGATGCTATTTTTCTTTTTAATCTATTAATGTGGGCGATTACATCAGTGGACATTTGATCACTAAACGAGGTTATTCCTTAAATAGATCAATTTGTTTAAGATGCATTAAAAATATAAGCATGACTTCAATTGCCTAGAAGTGCATTATATAGATTAGCGTTTTGCAAACTTGAGAGTGCCTGTGAGCGCCCTGTGGGTCTTATTAACGTATAATGCTGATTCCCCAGAATTTAGGCTGGCCTGTAAGTCTGCATCACACCACATGGCCCACATCCCACATTTGGTTAATGTAAATAGTCACTTATTGATGAAAATGGAAATGTAAACATTTTTGACTCTTTTTAAAGTAACATTCTGATGAGCCTCTTATATGTTAAAAAACTTCTAATTTCCTAGATAAGGAGTTGAGAGGTCAAAGATGCTTAAGACTTGCTGTCAAATGCTTCTGATAAAGGATATGCACAATTATGGTCCCACCAACAATATTAAGAGCTCTTTTATCTAGCAACCAGTCAAGTTTTGAAAAGCTAAGCATAAGTTATCTTATTTGTAAGTCCTCAGTGGCACCATTTGTATTGATTTTCTATTGAGACAGGACACATTGCCACAAAATTGTCACCTTAAAACAATATCCATTTATTATCCCACAGTCCTGTAGGTCAGAATTCAACCTGTTATGGATGGATTCTCTGCTCAGAATCTCACAAGGTCAAAATTGAGGTGTTTGGAGCTGGGCTCTTAATTGGAGGTTCTGGAGAGAAATGTGCTTCCAAGCTCTACCCAGATTGTTGGCAGAATTCAATTCCTCTGGATCGTAGGACTGAGGTTGCTGATCCCTGCTGGCTGTGGCACAGGGGGCAGTCCTCAGCTCCTCTGGGCCACCTGCACTCCATACATAGTTAGTCCTTCCATCTTCAAATCAGCAATGATTACAGAGGCTGTCTCATACTTCTGTTTTAATTTCTTCTGCTGCTAACTGGAGAAAGCTCTCTGCTTCAAAGGGCTTGTAAGAATACACTGGGTTCTTGGATAACCCAAGATAATCTTCCAGTTTTAAGCTTATGTACCATGTAACGTAGTATTGTACCTGAAGCAAGTGGAGTACAGAAACACCAGCACACTGAGTCCAAATTAAGCAAGGGTCCTTTATTGATCAGCTGGGCTGAGAGTGGGCTCATGCCTCAAAGTCTCTTGACCGCTAGAAGCAGGGATGGAAACCTTTCATAAAGGGCTTTTGGTAGGGGAGGGGTAGTCCTTAATGCAATCTGAATTTGACAAGAGCCAACACCTGGTAAGGGGAGTCCTTACAAGGGGAAGCTGGAGTTTTGCAGTTATTACTAAACTCTTTCAGCTGAGCTTCCTGTCTTAAGGGGGGAGTGTTGAAAGCCCTTAGCAAGATGGAGTTGGGGCATAACAATAGCATGGTCAAGGGAATGATATCTCGCCATATTTACAAGTTCCAGGCAGTATAGGGTAGGATGTCTTTGGGAGACCCATTTGAAAATTCTGTCTATGATACCATCCAAGTAAAATTTGTTATTTTCTCTTTTCTGTTTTAATTGGTTCTATTCATTTGTAATAATCTATATTCTAACATTTCAACCCTGTCTTTTATTTTAAATTTATCAGATATGTTGGAGTTAATGATGTTCCTAAGGCATTCATAATTGAACTGAATCTAGCAAACAATTGTAAACCAAAAGTTGATTTGATAACCATGACTGCTGTACACACCTGCTAACAAAGTCTTTAGGGGATAACCCAGTGATGAGAGTTGGCTCTGAGATTTACATTTTTCTAATCAATTTTTAAAGTTCATTAGGGTAAAAGTTTGTACATGGACTAGAAGACCATTTTTCCAGAATACCTGGGGTCTGACCTGTCACAAATTAATTGACATTTCCAGAATTTTGGTAACTAAAATCAAAACAGTGGATGTTGATGCTGTTACCCACGAAATCATGTAATCACCTAAGAAATGCTGTTAGGGTTCATGCTATCTTTATTTTAAGATGAGCCCATCTTGTCATGGCCAATTGTGGGTGGCATTGCCACATACCCATACCACAGAAAAATGTCCTCTGTTGGTTTTAAAACTATGATTTTTCCAAAAGCGTGATTATAAAAATTTCTTTTTTAAAGTAATTCCATTAGTTCAATTTGTTTGAACTTCCAGAAAAAGAGGCCCTGTCATCGAAAAGAGTATTTATTTATTTCATGCAACTTCTTCAACAATGGAAATTATTATCGAAAGAAATTTTAATTTGATAGATAAAAAAATCATATTTCAATGTGAATGAGGCTGGACATTTTATGCTAATTAGCCATTTATGTTTTCTCTTTTGCCATTCTATTCTTGTCCATTTTCATTGGGTTATAACCACTTTTTGCATTCAGAGTGTTAACATTTTATCTGTAATATTTCTGCCGCATATCTTGTCTCCTTTTGTTTTTTAACATTTTGTTCACTTTTTTGACATGGATAATTCAAATTTTTATGACTTTTTTTCCATTTGTGACTTCTCTCATCATTTTTCAAGCTCACACAAGTTTGCTTTTTCATTTCAAGATCAAATACATGTTTTCCAGGCTTTTTCTTTATTGACATTTTTAAAAATCCACCAGGAATTTGCTTTGGAAGATAGTATGAAGGTGGGACTCTAATATTTTTCTCTAAATATTTAACCAGTTATTATAAATTACTTCATCAAATAATTATTTTTCTGTTTGCCATAATTGTTATATCATCTTACACAATATACTGAATTTTCTTTTTTTTTTTTTTTTAGCAGAGTCTCACTTTGTTGCCCCTGGTAGAGTGCCCTGGTGTCATAACTCATAGCCATCTCTAACTCTTGGGCTCAAGAGATTCTCTTGCCTCAGCCTCCCGAGTAGTTGGGACTATAGGCTCCCATCACAATGCCTGGTTATTTATTTTTTCTTAAGAGATGTGGTCTCACTCTAGTTCAAGCTGGTCTCAAAATTGCGAGCTCAGATGATCCACCCACCTCAGTCCCCACAATGTGCCGGGATTACAGGTATGAGCCACCGTACCTGGCCTTGAGTTATTTCTATATTTAGGACTATTCAAGGATATCTATTTTGTTCCATTTTTCTCTCTGCTGCCTCTTTAGCCACCATTATTTGTGAAATTATTATAACTTTATAAGTATTCTCAAATACTGATAGAATGTCAGAACTATTCTTCACTAAAATTATTTTTTCAAAAATTTTATAATTATTCTAGATGAACTTGATAACCAGTTTTCAAGTTTCATTTTAAAATTCTAATGCATTGAACATTTAATTAATTTGAAAGATAATTTGCCATATGGAGTCTTTCTATCCAGAAACTAGGTAGTGACTTAAGTCTGTTGATGTCTTTCCATAAGGTTCTAAAGTTTTCCTCTTATGACTTCCATACATTTCTTTAATTTGTATTAATGGATTTCTTATAATTGATATTTTAAGTTTTTGTGCAATGACGATTGAAATACGTCTCAAATATGTTTTTAATTGTTTGTTAATTATACATAGGAAAGCAATTGATTTTAGAAATTTCTTTAGTGTCACGTGCATACCTTTACATACCTTACTCTTTATTGATAAAAGAAAAATAATAATTCCTGTTCTCCCGTTAAACATAAATGAAGACATGACCCTGTACATTTGCCCCGAAAAGACATGCTTCTGGTTTTAGTCAGAACTATCCTGATAATTGCTACTAAATTATCTAATTTCAAACACTCATCTGTTCTTTCATTGAGGTATTTATTGAACAACCACTGCCAGTTTTTATTAGGATCTGTGATGGGCTGTGTAAGAATCCTCCAAAGATGTCCACATCCTAATCCCTGGAACTTGTGAACCTGTTACTTTCCATGGCCAGGCAGGCGTTGCAGGTGTGATTAAATTAAGGATCTTGAAATGGAGAGATTTGGGGAAGATCACTGGGGTCCACCCATTGTAAACACAAGGATCCTAATAAAGGGATGAAGGAGGGTCAGGGCCAGAAAAGATGTGCAGATAGCGCAAAGGAGGTCGCAAGGTGCTGCTTGCAAACAGCTGGAGGAAGGGGCCCCACGCTCAGGAGCACAGAGGTCTCTGGAAGCTGGAAAAGCCCCAGAATGGATTCGCTGCTGGGATTCCCCAACGGAACGCAGCCTCCTAGACTGTTAGCATGAACGTTGTTAATTTTTCTGCCACGTTAAAGAACCACTAAGGGACACTTTTAGATAGATACTCACTCTTGCTCTGAGCAAGGGGCTGGCAGTGGTTTCCATGGAGCAGACAGCGCTGTGGACTCCGGAGCTGCCCAGGAACACTGCTTCACGTCCCCTCCCAGCCCTCAGACAAATCTGGAGACTGTCGGTATGGCCAACCTGCCCCTCTGCAGGGACGCTGTGTCCCAAGTCCAGAGCAGGGAATGTGTTCAGAGGAGAGGTATTCAGCCCAGGGCCAGGAGTCGTGCTCGGTTTTAGGTGAAGGAATGATTTCCTGAGAGACCTTTGTATTATGGAGCTCACGTCTCAGCACACAAAAAATCCGGGGTCCTGCATTTCAGCCAAAGAAACTGCTTCCTGCTCACGTGCCCAACTTCAGTTCATACATTATGCTCAACAAGGACCGAGTTGCCTGCTCTGATGCTTCTCTGGACAGATCTTCTGGCAAGAGCCATCTGTAAGTCCCAGTTCTGTCTTCTCCAGACCAGGTTAGTGTGGCAGTATTGTTAACGCAGAGAAGCCCTCCCTGGGTTTAAGCTGCATCCCAGGACTGGCGCAGCAATGCACCAGCTGTTCTTCTGAACCTACCACGTGTCCCCAGCTGGCATTCTGACAGCCTGGTGGGGCGCTTGCATCTCGGTAAGAATCTGCCCCAGTCCACACACAGTCATGCTCTCTGCTCTGCCTGCCTGTGATTTGCCTGTTGAATCAGCTTTGATAGCAACTCATTCTTGATGTTAGGGTCTCTCCATGACACACACAGCGTCCACAAGAGCATGGACAGGACAGCCACTGCACCCCGCGTGGCTTATCACAGGGTGGGGTGTTTGAGACCACAGAACTCAAGGCCTTGCTGCATCTGAATTTGGGCTCATGCTCCAGAGAAGGCAAAATTTGAAACTTTTGATATAGGTACGATTCAAGGGAAAAAGGGTGTTTTTTTCTACAAATAGTGCCAGAGCAACTGGATATCTGTAGGCCAAAGAAAATGAACCTCAACTAAAATACCTTATGCAAAAATTAACTCAAAATGGACCAGACATTTAAAGGCAAAAGATAATACACTAAAACTTTTTCAGGGGCGGCACCTGTGGCTCAGCGAGTAGGGCGCTGGCCCCATATACCGAGGATGGCAGGTTCAAACCAGGCCCCTGCCAAACTAAAAATAGCCTGGCATTGTGGTGGGCACCTGTAGTCCCAGCTACTTGGGAGGCTGAGGCAAGAGAATCACCTAAGCCCAGGAGCTGGAGGTTACTGTCAGATGGGACTCCACAGATGGGTGATAAAGTGAGACTCTGTCTCTACCAAAAAAACAAACTTTTTCAGGGTAACAGAGTAGAAAACCATCACGACCTCAGGTTAGATATGATATAAAAACACAATGAATAAAATGATCAGCATACAAATTGAACTTCATTAAAATTCAAAATATTTGCTCTGTGAAAGGTCTTATTAAACGGATAAAAAAACAAGCTGCAGTCTGGGAGAAAAATATTTGCAAAACACACATCTGACAAAGGACCCATATTAAGAATATGCAAAGAACTCTCAAAATTTAACAGTTAAAACAAACAGTCCCAATCCAAAAATAGGCAAAAGACATAAAGGGAAATTTTAGCAAATAGACTATACAGATGGCAAATCAGCATGGGACAAAATGTTTAATATCATTAGTAATCAGAGAATGCAAATTAAAACTGTGACTAGATATCAGTACATACCTACAAAAAGAACTAAAATTAAAAATGGCGACAATACCAAATGCTGGCAAGGATGAGGGGAAACTGGATTTCTCAGCCATCACTGGGAGAAATGTAAAACAGCCCAGCCCCCTTGGAAAACATGGCAGGTTCCTTGCAAATTGAATATACATTTATTGTACAACCTAGCAATCGTATACCTGGGCATTTATCCTAGTGAAATGAAGTCATGTCCACACAAAAGCCTACACAAGAATTTTCATTTGAATTTTATTTGTAAAAGCCCCCAAACTGGAAACAATGAAAACATCCCTGAGTGGATGACTGGTTAAGCAAGTGTAGCACATCCATGCTGTGGTACACTGTGGCAATTAAATGGCATGTGACAGTGACACATCCATACTGTGGGATTTGCTGTGGCAATTAAATGGCATGAGACAGTGACACATGTAACAACTCGGATGGATCTCAGTATTGTTAACCTGAGAGGGAAAAGCCAATCTCAACAGGTCATATGCTGTATGATTTCGTTTATGGAACATTCTTCAAATGAGAAAATTATAGAGATGGAGAATAGGGTAGTATTTGCCAGGGTGAGGGCGGATGGCGGGAGTATAGGGGACATGGTATAAGGGAGTGGTAGAGGGCGGCCTGTGTGTTGGCGGGACAATGGCATACGACACACAGATTTTGTACCACTGGCAATGTCCTGGTTTTGATATGGTAGTACGGTTCCATAAATGAAACCGTTGGGAAAACCTGGTGACAAACAGAATCTGTACTATCTTTACAACTTCCTGCAGAGCTATACTTAAAAATAAAAACTTTTAGGGGATAAGTAAATAAATAGTCTCAACTTTCGCATTAAGACAACCTGGAAGGATGAGAGAAGTTCTTCTGCGTGAAGTGACACCAATTCCGGAAACGTGTTTCTGCTCCACTGAAGAGTGATGTCAAGGGAGGGTGATTTATGGTGTTCCTAACTCCAGCCTATGTTTTAACGGCTGCAAGCTTCAGGCTCACAGCTACGAGGTTGTTGTCATCCCTTTTCTGGCTTTCCTGATGCTGCTGGAGTTGGCAGCATCTGCACAGCCTCCAAAGGGTATAAACCAGCCAGTGAAGCTACAGCCTGAGCAGGGCCGTGGGAAGAGGTGCAGGGGCACAGGCAGCTCAGGTCTGCAAGGGGCACAGCACTGGAGGCGAACCTCCCTGGAAAGAAGAGAAACAAAGGAAATTTAGTTCACCACAATTCTCCAGATGAGTAGCTCACGTGGCTGAACAGGTTCTTGGACAGGTGCTAAGAGAACAGAGAGGTGCAAGCAAATGGAACTCCAGCACCTGGCCTGGGGCCCTTCATCTGCAGGGTTTCCTTGTGTGGATTTGGGAGTGTTTAGAACCAGGACGGGATCCCTTGAGACTGCCTAGAAGGGACTGAAGGCTGTACCAGGTGACCTTCCTCTTGGCCCCGAAGACAGACCCACTAATCAGAGCCTACTGGCACCGAGGGGCCCAGAGATGCCAACCTGACCCCGGTCTCTGAGAATGGGGACAGCATCTCGAGGGACCAAGGGCGGCATCCCAGGCTGAGTCTCTCCTCTTGTTTATGAAACAGAAATGGGCTTGTGACAATGACCAAGGCGGCAACTGAAACCCAGAGTCAGGCTTCCAACTCAGTTACTATTTTCAAAACATGCACAGGTCATTTTCATCTTTCTCTGAAATACTTTTGTATTGGCTTTGGAACTGCACGCATGTAAATAAAGCACGTCTTCCGTTCTCTATCCTTTCCTGGCAGGCGCCCATGTCAGCTTGCCAAGGAAGGATCATGGTCTTTGATGTGGCCGAGAAATTAACAATGTTCACAATCAGGCTGGTGGTCAATTCAAAGACCCGAGGATGATTTCATACCCCAAGAAATAAAATCCAGGAAGTGAGGGGGAAATGTCCAAACAGGGAAGGAGAACACATTTGAACGCATCTCAGGGCCGGCTGCTCCCCATGATTCACTGAGGAACCACCGTGGTCACAGGCGCACGGGGCGCCCTGCTCGCCTGCCATGAATCATTTGCGAGTTCACACAGGACCCTGCTCCGTCCAGGTCCCCAGCGGGTCTGGCGTGTGCACCGTGTTTACTGAGTCCTCTCCATGGTCCTGGCGAGCACACTAGAGACTAAGGGGAAGGGGTATTAGTACACAGACAGCATTGAAGACCAAGGAAGAATTTTAAAGGGATAAAGGATCATTTTAGAAAAAATCCTTATAAACGAGTTTGTCTCAGGGAGCAAAGGCTGAAAGAGGAGGCTGAAGGTCTGTGCCAACCTCACGGCCGAATTGCCTTCCAACCTTAGACCAGTCCCTTGACTCTGTGGATCTCAGACTCGTGTCTTTAAAGGCAAGAGGATGCGGCCTGCTCAGGGGTGTCTGGACAACACCAGCTCAGGGCCCCAAACAGGGCTCCCATTGCCTCAGCTTCCCATTTGTTTTATGTTTCATTTTCTTAACCCTACAAATACTCCTGCACATTGTCACCACACGTCATGGTACGCAAAGCTAGGGAGGCAACGCTGGGCTCCAACATCAAGGGTCAGTTGGGTCCCCTCCAGGAAGTTGCCGCTGGGCTTGGGGCCTTGCAAGGGACAAAACAGAGAATGATAAGATGGGGTTTCTGTCCCTAAAGAGTGTTCCAGCTCACTGTGGGGATAAGACATGGGTCTAGGCACAGTGAAGTAACAATACAGTGGGCACGATGGTTTGTAAAAATAAAGGGAAAGCCTTCCAGGTTTTGCGGACCCAGGACTGCGCTGACTCTGGTCTGCTCGCAGAGCTCTGGCAGGTTGCTCCGACCTTCAGGACAAGTGCACTAAGGCCGTACCGCTCGGGCTCATCCCCACACTTCACTCCCCTTTCTTGGCGTTTGTTGTCTCTTGGAGGGTGGCAGGGAGGCTGAAGGGAAGATGGACCACAGGTGTGGGGTCCGCTGCCGCCTAGGTAATGGCAGGGATTCATCTGGGGCTTCCTCTTCTAAGTCTGCTGGATAACACCACCTTGGGATGGTCAGCTTGGCATCTTGGCTGGAGGGTCCTTTGCTCAAGTCTGGCATCAATAAAGCAAAAGGATGTGAGTGTTGCCTCTCAGCCAGGAAGGCAAAAGGGAGCTTTACTTATTTATTTATGTATTTATTTTTTAAATTGTTTTTTACTAAATCATAACTTTGTACATTGATGCATTTGTGGGGTTCAGGGTATGGCTCGATATACCATGTGAAATGCTTACGTTGAACTAAGTAACACATCCATCACAATTATACTCATTTCTTAATAGTTTTGAAATGTACCATTGCATCATGCACGTTAGGTCAGGGAGCTTTTCTTTAAATGAGAGTGTTGTAGAGAATCTTTTGTGGCTCTTTTCAATAGTGAGCAACTACAGAGCCCGGGCAGGGCTGCCGTCAGCTCTGGCCACAATAGGACTATTAACTCAGTTCCTCATCATCTTGATTTTGATGCAGCTTCCTCGACTCTGGCTGAAAGAATCTTTAAACTATGATAAGACTGGTGAGGCAAAAATGTAGCTGATAAGCTGGATTCACAGATTTTCAAAATATTTGTAGGACTGACATCTCCCATAAAACTAACTATACCTGCCATTCAGATGAGAGTTGTTCCCTGAGAGACCCTTAAATAAACCTGTGCTTTAAACCCACTCACCTGCCAGAGGTGGAGCCCCAAAGAACACAGGTGTGGGCTTGTCTCCCAGCGGGGTCCCTTCATTCCTGCACTGGGACCACGGTCTTCTTGCTCAGACTTCCGTCTGGCTCAGGGACTGTGGGAGGTGAGCCCAGGGTCCCATGGCTGTTACCTTTGTGTCCCTAGGTCCCTGCTATGTCTACCCAGTAGGTTTCTGTCCAGAGTGAAATGCAAATAAATCTAAAGCACAGTGAGGTTCTGCTCCCCACCCACCAGGATGGCCAGAATAGAAGGGACAGATGGTAACAAGAGTTGGCCGAGATGTACATAGATCAGGAGCCTCCGAGGTTGCTGGTGGGAGTGTGGGATGGTGAGGCTGCTTTGGAAGATTGTCGGCCAGTTCCTCAGAAGGTTAAGCACAGGTGAACCCAGGCATGTGAGCCTAGGAGAAGCGAAAACGCGTGGTCTTCTGCGGTGCTGGGAAAGCTGCTCAGGGGCCATCGTGGGTGTCAGCCTGGAGGCGGTCAGTGTGCCGTTGTCCACTCAATTCATCTGTTTGACAAATATTGAGCATCTCCTGGGGGTCAGGCACCAGGGAACAGTAGTGACAAGATGAGACAGAAAGCCCAGCCCTCATTTAACTTTCGGAACAGTGGAGGGGACACTCCATCAGCAGCACAAGTAGAATGTGTCACGGGTGTTGGGCCTGGGGAAGACATTGCAATTTTAAACACGGCGTGCAGGGAAAGCCTCATGGGGAACGCTGTAACTGGAGTGAGGGCCTGAAGGCCGCGCGGGAGTCAGGCAGACCTCTGGGGGAAGCATGCTCTAGACGGAGAACCAGCGGGTGCAACGGCCCCGAGGTGAGCGTGTGTGTGCCCGTGAGCTTTGGGGACGGCCCTTCTAGTGGTGCTGTTGCTGGACCCTTGTGAGTGGTGGGAGGGTGAGGGGTGAAGCTGCCATGGCCTTTGCTGTGGATAAAGATGAGTCTGGTGCAGTGGAGTGACACCGTCTGACTTTACACGGACCTTTCTGGCTGCTTCTTGGCGAGCGGAGTTACTCTCTGACTGGTACTCATGTCAAGGGGAGAAGCAGGGATACCAGTTGGCAGGTGGCTGTGATAACCTTGCAAGAAGTGATGACATCTTGGACCCTGTGACAGCAGTGGAGGTGACTCAGGGGAGTTCCCAGTGATCTTGGAAGAGAGGAGGTGGGGGAAGCGACACGACGGCTGGCTGTAGAGAATCTGGGTAAATAAAATGCAGACAGACAGGGAAAGGTAAGAAGAGACATGGGCTCATGGGCAGGTTGCTGGGTGTTTATGCACAGTGGAGGGGAGTGGCGCGTGTCCGAGTCATAGGACTGCAGCTGTCAGCCCACCATAAAGTACAGAGTTAACCGGTTGCTGGGTTTGTTATGCATAATGGCAGCAGGCAATGTAAGTAAATTGAGAGGATAAAATTGCTTTATTGGTTTGGTTTCCAAATGATGGAAAGCGGAACAGCACAGCAATCTAGAAAGCAGACACACAGAGGTGCTTCTGCACCACGAGGCCGAAAGCGCTGCCGTTTGCGCCACTGTTGCTCTGTTGGCGTGGCCAGCAACGCAGCCCGTCCCCGCCGCAGCGTGGGGGCTCCAGCGTCCCCTTTCTCTCTCCTGGGCTCAGTCCCTTCTTCCCTGCTCTCCTGGGACAATTAGAAATGCTCTTTCGGATGCCTCAGTTCCAAGCCATTGAAAATAAAGTCAAAAGTCTCTAGGAAGAACTATAGACAGGTCTCGGAGAACCTTTTTTTCCTAAGTATGAGGTCTGACAATTAAGTTCATGAACTCGTTCTGAAAAAGTGCTACAGACCTCATTGCTGAACACCACTGGGTCACCTTCAGGTGCTCCCCATGCCACCTGGGGACCATGGTGATACGGCAAACCAGGTATGTGACACTTTTTCTAGGACCAAGTTCACAAACTTAATTGTCAGACATCATATGATGAGAACTCTGAGGGCCATTCCGGAAAGAGTGTTCCCAAATGGCTTTGACGGGTGGGCTGGGCTCTCGTGTTGGGCTCAGCTTCCCAAGTGGAGTACCCGGAAGGCAAACGCAGTGATATTCAGCCAGGAAGGATGCGGCATTTTTCCTACGATGAGTTTGTGAAACTAATTGTCCGACCTCGCATGTGTAATAAAATGTACATATTCACTTTAGGAAATGTGTTTCTCCATTTAATGTAAGATACGTTTTGAATGTTGGGACTTCCATTTCCTGGCATGTTTTCAGGAGCATAATAATTACTTCAAATCCTATGAGCCCCCTGTAGTTGGTGAAGACATAGCAATGAACAAAACGTAAAGCTCCAGCTCCAGGGCGCTTAGTAGGGAGACAGAAAGTGAACAGACAAATACAAGGGCAGCATGCAGACGCTTGGTGATGAGTGTGTACTACAGAGAAGAGCCAGCCAAGACAGGGGCTGCCCTGCGTGGTGGACGGGAGGTCAGGGAAGGCGTGGGGACCTGGAGGAGTGAAGCAGTCCTGGGCGTACCTGGGACAGGAGGGAAGGCCAGATGCATAGGTCCCAAGCAGGGCGCCTGTCTAGGAGGACCCTGTGGTGACATGGAGCGTGTGAACTAGGCATACGAAGAGGCACAGTCAGATCAATAATGTGGCAGGAGGCAGATCACAGCGGACTTGGGAAACCAAAGTTCTCCTATCAGCATTTCCAGTGAGGAGTGGATACACACATTTATAGGGCCTATTAAAAGATAGAGTGCTGGAGGTGGTGCCTGTGGCTCAGTGAGTAGGGTGCTAGCCCCAAATACCGAGGGTGGCGGGTTCAAACCCCGGCATGGCCAAACTGCAAGAACAACAACAAAATAGCTGGGCGTTGTGGTGGGCACCTGTTGTCCCAGCTACTCGGGAGGCTGAGGCAAGAGAATCGCCTAAGTCCAAGAGCTGGAGGTTGCTGTGAGCTGATGCTGTAGCACTCTACTGAGGGCGATAAAGTGAGACTCTGTCTCTTAAAAAAAAAAAAAAGAGTGGTGGAAAACATCACAAATTGTATTTCTGATAAGAAACTTAGAAGTAAAATACATAAAGAGCTTTTACAAATCCATAAGAAGAAAATAAATAACCTGATTAAAAATGAGCAAAGGATCTGAATCACCGTTTCTTCAAAGATCTACAAGTGGTCAACCCACATTATGTTTCCCTAATGGCTGGTGATGTTGAGCTTGAAAAGATACTCAGTATCATTAGCTATGGAGGGGTGGGGATACAAACGGATACCACTTCACACTCTCCTGGGGCTGTAACCACAAAGACCGATAGTAAGTAGCAAGTGTCAGCAAGGATGTGAGGAAGTGGGACTCTTGTAGATTTCTAGTGGGAATGCAAAATGGTGCACCTGATTTAGAAAAAATTCTAGAAGTTTTTCAAAAGGTTAAACATAGAATTAACATATGACCCAGTGATTCCACTTATAGACATATCCAAACGGAGTGAAAATATATGCGCACGTGGAAACTTGTGCACAGATGTTCCCAGCAGCATTTTTAGACTATCCAAAAGGTACAAACACCAGTATCCTGCCAGCAGATGAAAGGATACATGCAATGTGGTGTGCCTATACCTTGGAATATTAACTGCTGATAAAAAGAAATGAGGAGCTATTGCTACCCCGGGAATGAATCTCGAGGACAGAACGTGGACTATGTACAGTGCGATTCTGTTTCCATGAAATGTCTAGAACAGGCAAATCTGTAGAGACAAATAGCAGATTGAGGAAGTGGGAATGAGGGGCGGGGACTAAGGAGTGTGGGGGCTCTTTGGGGGGTAATGAAGATGTTCAAAAATTGATTGTGGTGATGGTTGCATGACTCTGCAAATGCATTAGAAAATCATTGAATTGCACACTTTAAAAAGGCGAAGTGTATGGTACATGAAGCTGTTAAAAAAACAAAGAAGCCCTCAGGCTGCTCTGTAAAGAATCTTCTGCAGGGCTGCAAGCAGGAGAGCCAGGGGCCAGGCTGGACCCTGTCTAGGAGGAGCCTGTGGTGACGGGAGGGGGCTGCAGGTTGGGGGGCGGTGGTAGCTGTGGTTGGATCCTGAGTATGGTGCGTTTTGCATTTTACCGGTAGAGGTGCAAGGCTTTGCTGACAAGTGGGTGCACGGTGCAGGCCCAGCTGCCTATGTTCCATCCTGAACCCTGGGGTGCACCAGGGAAGAGCCTGAACTCTAAAGCCAGTCTGTATGTGAACAAATCCATGGCTCTCGTCTAAGTGGTATGCTGGGCATTTCCAGAAATGCAAGGGGATGAGGCTCCAGTCCCTGCCTCAAGAAGATCACAGTCTGAGAGTAGATTTCAGCACAGCAGCACAGAAAAAGTTATATGAGCGCAAAATTTTAGTAAGTGTTCCGGACAACGCCAGAGGACATAAAGCTAGTAATCGCCATAGGAATTCGAATATGTAACTCAGGGCTAAGACAGCCCCGGGGGGAGGATAATGGCAGGCAGAGGAGACGGAGGGGCCACAGGAAAATCCCAAGTTCAGGAGTCGGGAAATAGACCACTTTGGCTGAAATTGATTTCACATGGAGATGCCAAGGGAAGCAACTCCCTTTCAAAACAGAGAGAAGAACATACTTTGTCATCGTTCGACTGATCATAAGAACGAGCTAAGCAATTTTGTTACAGATCATAAACCAATTGCCCTCTTGCACAAGATTAAACCCCAGAAAGGCCCGCTGGCTCTCTGATGATGGGACGGTGAGCCAGGCACATGACAGATCGCCTAGAAAATGAGTCACAATGACAAGGATCAGACACTGTCATCAGATTCACGCAGAGAGGGAGTCAGGAGGAGAGGGAGCCACTATTGATTATGGTGAGCAAACCGTATTACAAAATGATCAGAGGGCTTTTTCTTTTGTAATAACAGTTTCATTTTCTCTGCATCTTTGTCAACACTTTTTATAATTTGATTATTTTGAGCATACACAGATAATATCCTGTGGTAACTTTCACTTGCTTTCCCCCAATAATTAGTGATATTGAGCTTTTCATATACCTATTAACCATTGGTATGTCTTCTTTGCATGAATATTTATTCAAATCCTTTGCCATCACAAAATCAGGTTATTTGGGCTGTGCTGCTACTGAGTTGTAGTAGTTTTTTATCATTTTGCATACTAATGCTTATCACATATGGTTTCCAAATATTTTCTCCCATTCTGCAGGTTGCATTTTTCCTCTGTTTATTTCTTCCTAGCTGTGCAGAAGCCTCATTTTCATTTAGTCCCACTTGCATCATTTTCCTTTTGTTGCTCTTTTTCGGTCCACATGTCTGTTTCTATGCTTGTGTCATAATGCAGAAATACTGAAGCTTTCTTGATGTATTTTGAAATTAGAAAGTGTGATGTCTCCAGCTTTGCATCTACACATGCATTTAAATTCAATCACATTAGACCGTTCAGTATACTGTAGCTACATTTGGGACTGACTATGTGCTTTTCCGTTAGAAAAATGTAAATAAGAAGGTCATGTGATATCTTTAATAGATAAAAATGTTTCTTTGAGATTCATAACTTACTCTCCGGGATTGG
Source organism: Arctocebus calabarensis (assembly GCA_963573935.1). NCBI lineage: Eukaryota > Metazoa > Chordata > Mammalia > Primates > Lorisidae > Arctocebus > Arctocebus calabarensis. The sequence continues at coordinate 1,701 of CAUYON010193717.1, read as the reverse complement.
AAGTGGCCTTTCCAGCCCAGAGTTTGGAGTTTCTGTCTCAGGGCAAGGATGTCTCTGCTCAAATGCCTGCATCTCGCTTTACTAGCTGACCATCTTTCTGTGCCTCAGTTTCTTCATGTGTGAGATGAGGATGATCGTGACAGCAGTACGGCTTCAGAGGGTGGCTGGGGTGGTGGGACCGTTTGTGCAGCCCTTAGGATAGTAGGGCCCCTGCTTTCACATGCCTCACTGTCAGCTCACTTTTGTTGTAGCCAAGCAATGTGTTTCTTCTTTATTCCAAATTTCCCGGTGCTGCCAGCTGATGGGGCACCAGTCTTTCTGGCATGAGCAGCTACTTTTCCTGTTTAGCAGCTTTGGTATAAGTGACTGGAAACAGGATCGAGAAACCTCAGAGAAAATCCTCTTGATGCTCACAAGAGCTGCAGACCAAGTGGTGTGGAAGAAAAGGGAGACTGGATTCCCTCTAGCGTCAGAGCAGCATGTCCTCCAAGCTGCGGCCTCTGAGGTGGAAAATGCTGGAGCCACAGGCTGCAGAAGGGACTTTCTGGCAATTGGTGACACTTTTTCTTCCTTTAGAGGTTGAAAGGGCAGGTTGTGTTGGAAGTGTGTGCTCAGTGATGGACACTCATTTATCCACAAGAAACTTTTTTCCATTATTTTTTGACTAAAAAGGAAATGGAGTTTTATCATAAAATATTACACTGAGATGTAAAATATTAAGTATTAGAATAAATTAAACATTCAACATATAGTGAGATATTATATCATATAAAATATGATAATATTATGTCACTTTTTTTTTATAAGAGTAAAACATGTTTGTTGTCTAAAACCTAAAAAATAACCAAGAAATAAGGCAGGTAAGAAAAGTCTTGATTTATAAAGAATGACTCTTTTAAAAATTAAATTTTGTTCAGAATATTCTGTTTCCTTAGATATTGGTATGTGAGTATAGATCAAGTGATTTACAATGAAAATTGTTAAAATAGACAGTTTGTATTTCCTTAGGCTTAATTTTTGTTTCCTCTTTGAGACAGACTCTCACCATGTCACCCTTGGTAGAGTGCTGTGCCATCACAGCTCACAGCAACCTCAAACTCTTGGGCCTAAGTGATTCCCTTGCCTCATCCTCCCAGGTAGCTGTGACCACAGGCGCCTGTCACAATGCCCAGCTGTTTTTTTTGTTGCAGTTGTCATTGTTGTTCAGCTGGCCGGGGCCAGGTTTGAAGCCTCCAGCCTCAGTGTTATGTGGCTGGCGCTGTAACCACTGTGCTACAGGTACCGAGCTTCCTTAGGCTTAATTTTTTGTGTATGAATAAACTTAAAATTTGGAATAATTTTAGATTTTTGGAACAGTCACACAGATACTGTAGCGAGCTCCTCAGATCTCTCTCCCAGTGTCAGTTTCCCTTAGTGTTACCATCTCACCTCCCATGGTGCACTGTTGACTGAACAGCCTTTATTCAGGCACAGATTCACGTTGGGCGTCCCTGTCATTCCTTCCTCCTCATCCATTTTTTATAGTATAGTTATGAAAAATTTTAAGTTTTATATCTCTTATTCTTTTTTTTTTAATAATTTTATTGAATCATAATTATGTACATTGGTGCAATCACAGGGCACGATTCATATACATTCAGAAATATTTTGATCGTACTGTTACAGATATCCTTCATGGCATTTCCTTGATCACTATATAAA
>CAUYON010193715.1:0-20040 GCA_963573935.1 Arctocebus calabarensis | reverse complement strand
AAAACAGTCTTTGTGTTTGCCTCAGGGTTGCCCAAATCTATTGCTTTTTCTGTGAAGGCAAAAGCCAGTTTAACCCATTAGTGGCTTACTCAAATGAGAAGTACATGAGACATACATGTGGGGATTTCTAACCCCACACCTTTCATCTCTTTAAAGTCAAGATGTCTCTCAAATAGATGCTGCCAGCTCCAAAGAGCATGTTGCTACAATTTACCTCCTTGAATGTGGCGTTGCAGTGGGGAAGAGAGGAGAATTGTTAGGTAGTCTCATAATTCCTCCGGAGAGCCGTACATCCTAATCTCAGAATACCTGCCAAGGAAGGCGGGGAGAAGACAAAGTGTGCCGTCGGCACTAAGGAACTTCTCGGGCTGAATATGAATGGAACAGAGTGTGGCCTTTTCCTACCTTCTTGGGGTATTATAACCTCAAACATTCTGCCTTGATTTCTGATGTCACGGAATTGTTCTGCCAGTTTGCACAGAATCTACCACGTGTTGTGTAGGCAACAAGGAGTCCTAAGGAACGGTGGGTCCCAACTGACAATCAGATGTCTTCACCTTTCTGGAAGGTCATGGAATCAGCTGTAGTTGAATCAAATGAAATTAGTATTTGCTTTGAACCTACTGTATGCTCACTATGGTAACAGATGTCAAGAGGATATAAAGATGCATTTTCCACTGTTGCTGGAGAGACAAGAGGTATATAGACTGGGAAAAATCTGAATGAGGCGAAAAGAACATGGTTGCATGATATATTAAGATGCTAAACTGTGTTCCTCTCCCACATCATCAACTTACCAGATTTTGTTTTCATACCCTAAAGCCTTTGTCCTTACAGGAGTCATGAGGAGCATTGAAATAACTGCATAATTAAGAGGCATGATTAAGTGTTCTACTGTTATTAAAAAACTCCAATCAACAAAAGTGGAGCGGGGAGGATGGGTGGAGGGAGGGTAACTGGTGGGGCCACACCTACGGTGCATCTTAGAAGGGTACAGGGGAAACTTACTAAATACAGAATACAAATGTCTTCACACAATAACTAAGAAATTGCCATGAAGGCTATGTTAAACAGTTTGATGAAAATATTTCAGATTGTATATGAAACCAGCCCATTGTACCCCTTGATTGCACTAATGTACTCAGCTATGATTCAATTAAAAAAAAAAGCCATAAAAACAAAACAAAACAAATGCAGAACCAGTTTTTTTTTTTTTTTTTCTTTGAGGGCTAGATTAATGGTGTCACAAGCTGGAAAAGAGGAGGTGATGGGAGGTACCCTATGGGGTTAGGGCTGTAAAAGAGAAGCTGTGAAGTCTGCGGGTCAGGAAATTTTCACCAGCACCAGGCACTGCGTGGAAGCTGAGCCAGGAGAAAGCTGCGCTCTGGCTGCTGACTAATTGGGACAAGAGGTCAACCATAGGGCTTAGACCATTGCTAAAAACTCATCCATACCCTGAGGTTCTGCCTTAGCCTTGTTGCGTGGAAAAGCCTCCCCTTAGATTTAGGTCCTTAGTAACCCCCACTGGATGAGCAGGTAGGATGTTGGGACCCTTTAAATATTAGTAGTCTGGAAGTATAGCTCTTTTTCTGGGCAAAGGGATATTTACATAGTCCATTTAAAATCTCCTTCTGAATTGGAAAAGTGGTGGACCTTGCAAACCACACTGGAAGTTAAATTCTCAAGGGGTGAATATCATGAGGTGGTCATGAGAAACATAAAGAAGACCCAACTTGAGCCCCTGATGCTGCTGCTGCTGAGATTGATTTGTACACACCTGGCCTTAGACCCCACAGATCTGAACCATTGTCTAAGAGCCAGAGAGGGGTTGAGCCTTGGATCTGACAATTGTAAGACCTTTGACATTCACTTACCTTGCTAGAATTCATTTCTTTCTCTAAGAAACTTGAATAACCATGAAAAAATTAACTTATATGTGGAATTGAAAACAGTCAAACTGACCAAAGTAGAGAGTAGAATGGTGGTTAGTGGAGGCTGGGGTGGAGCTGTGGGAGGGAATGGGAGAAGGATACAAACTTTCAGAATGGAGGAAAGGGAATAGATTTGGGATCTTTTGCACAGTAGGGGGTCCATAGTCAATGATGAAGTATTGTAAAAATAAGTATTTCAAAATAACTAGGAGAGAAAATTTCAAATACTGCACCACAAAAAAATGATTAGCAAGGTGATGGATGTGTTATTAGCTTGATTTCATCATCCCACATCGTTTATATATATATACCCAAACATCATATTCTACCTTATAAATATATACAATTATGATTTATTAAGTTAAAAGAATAATAAAAACAATTAACTTAAATTGCATTTGTGAAATCACCTTGGGAACTGTGAAGCACCATAGAAACGTGAGTTTCTGTGATCATTTCTTTACCCACAAAGCAAGGATCAGAATCATATGTAACCTTTGGAAGTGAAGTAAAGGTTATTATAGAAGGCCATAAGAAATATTTTTGAAAGTTGTTTGTACCTAGGAAGGCTTTTACTATTATTATTATTATTTTTTTTAGTGAATTTGTGGATTTAATTAATTTGTTGCCTGAGAGAGCAAGGTAGTTTTGGCCTAACTTCCTCTTTTTTACCTTCTTATCCCTATGACCTCCATTTTTCCAACAACACAGTTTGACAGTATTTTGCCTGCTTCCTATGAATAATCATGGGGACTCTTTGTTTTCCTCATGTAAATACAGTTACAAGAGTTATACTATCTCTGGGTAACTGAGTCTTACTTAAGCAGGAATTAACATATCTTCAGGAACATTCCCTCTCTATTAATAGTTACATTTGCAAACACAAGCTATCTCTTGGGCAATGGTTTTTAAAAATCTCATCACCACTTCCCATTTATTTCAATAAAATACACAGTGAATGCTTTACTCAAATTGTGGCAAAATTGTCCATCTCTCAAGCACCTCTTAAGCACCTTATCAAAATAATCTCATTGCTTGATTTATATTTTAAGCAGTACAAGCTTCTGGAATTTGTCTTCTGATGAAGATAATCTCTGAAGGAAATAGTCACACCCACTATCACATGAATAAATATTCAAACCATCAAGGGATACCTTAGCAATGCACTATTTTATATTGTTTAGTAACTTATAAGCATTTTGTTAAAAATGCATTTACATCGAATAACACAAAGTATTATTAACTTAAACAAATTCTTATAGATAGTTAAACTTTTAAATGCAGACAATAATCTTGTAGACCCCAAACCCCATACATATAAAATAATTGAAATGTTCTGGGGTCCCTATTCATGCATTCTAGTTTTGCATAGTTATTGTGAATCTTTTCACTCAGGTATATACTTTTGTGATGCGAGGTTTACATTTTCTTTTGTTTGATGTTGCTTTGTCTTATAATTTGCTTGATCATTTTTCTATATGGGCCAGTTATATCAAAACAGTTTATCTGGATTATAATAATCAACTTGTCTTCATTCATTTTCAATCTCTCTATTTCCAAATTGTTTAAATAAGTAATTCTCAGGCGGTGCCCATGGCTTATTGAGTAGGGCGCCAGCCCCATATACCGAAGGTGGCGGGTTCAAACCCAGCCTTGGCCGAACTGCAAAACAGAAAAATAGCTGGAAGTTGTGGCAGGTGCCTGTAGTCCCAGTTACTCGGGAGACTGAGGCAAGAGAATCGCCTAAGCCCAAGAGTTGGAGGTTGCTGTGAGCTGTGTGACGCCACGGCACTCTACTGAGGGTGATAAAGTGAGACTCTGTCTCTACCAAAAAAAAAAAAAAAGAGAGAAAGTAGTTTTCTCCATTTGATGAACATCCGAATCAAATTTGGAGATTATGAAAAACAAAGAGGTTATTTTGTTCTATACCAGACTTACTGACACAGAAACTGTAGGGGTTTCCTGCTTATGATTATGAAAAAAATTTTTAGACATCTACATTGATTGAATGGAGCACATAATATATACTGCATTGCTACAGCTAACATTAACTTCAGAACAACTGTTATTTTCTTTAGCTAATGTTTAAATGCACACATGCAAACACATGTACACGTACACAAACACAGAGTTTAATTTTTATGCAATTCTAACTGCAACAGACGGTGGCAGCTCCAGCATGCGCCATGTTTTGCATCTTCTCTTCTGGCCTTCTGTGTTTAAGTCCTTGATATCTCCTGAACTAGGCTATATACTGAAACAATTGAAAACTACATTTTTGTTTCTTCTATATCCCCAGAGTACTCAGCACAGGGTCGAGTGCACAGCGGAGTCTATTTCCATAATTGCTTACTATTTTATTACCCCCCCATGGCCCTGCTCTGGGCCATTCTTGCCCTTTAAACGAAGGCAACCCACCCCTTCCTACTGGGCAGGTGTTGAAGACTCAACCTGACTCGCCCAGGCAACACTTTCTCTGGTTCACCTCCTGTGGTTCCTTCTCTTGGCTTTAGGGTTCCTAGAGATCCATTCATTTATTCAATCATTCAACATTTATTGAGTTCCCATGTGTCTCTTCCAGACACTAAGGACAGAGGGCTGATCTTCTGCCGTCATGCCGGTCTCTATCTGGGGTTAGTTCTGGGGTCAGAGAAAGAAGTCAGGCAGTCAGTCCCAGCCTCTGTGTTAGGTAGGAGCCACTGTCCACGTTATCAAGCTTTAGCTCCCATTTTGTTTTATAATACTTGAAATTTTTGGCATAAAATATAACTACATATTTTTGTGTGCCACATGTATTGGACAACCCTGAGAAAGCGAACTCTTTGTGTGGTTATATCAGTTTATTCTTCCAGAGATATTAGACTTCTCTGCATGTGAGTGCTTCAGACCTGAGTGGTACAGGAGAGAGAACGATCCTGGGGCTCCAGTGGCTGCTGCCTAAGAAGACCATCTGCCAGGACAAGATAGGGCTTCATCAGACAGATAGGAGGGTGAACTCCTGGGAAACCATGGGCAAGGAGGGGCCACAGCCACAGGAGTTTGGAAATGACCACCCTCAGCATAGGAGTGGCCATGAGCAGGCCCAGCAGAGACACCACAAACACTCCAAGAGACAGATTCAGCTTTAGAATGTCTCCCGGGCTCTCAGAGTTTGAGGCAAGGTTACAGAATACCAGTCAATTAGGACCTTTTGCTCCCTGGGAATAGAACCCAGTGAGTGGAAGAGGAGTCCAACATGACCAGGCTAAGCGTATTTTGATCTTTGCAGTTTAATTAAACATTATAGGATCAATGAAGCAGCTCTGATCTCAGAGCAGTAGCTGTCTGCGATCTTGTTGGCCATGACCCACGGGTCAGTTCCATTTTGATACGTAACAAGCCACACCCCAAACACTGTGACTTCAACATCATTCATTCATTTAGCTCCTAATTCTGGGTCAACTGGAGGGCTGACCAGTTGGCCGATCTATCTCTTCCTAGGCTGGCTCACATGGTGTGGTCACATGGCACTTAACGGGGGGGGGGGGAGGGGGCTGGGTGATCTAGGATGTCCTCCCTTGAACCTCTGGGAGGCGGCTGACCAGGTGGGGATGCCTGGACACAGGTCTTTCATCATTCACAGGTCAGTCCGGTCTTCTCCACTGGTAGTCTCAGGGTTCCAAGAGAGCAGGGAAGGAAGAGTCAACGTCCAGGCCCTTTCCCAGCCTCTGCTTGGACCACGTGGTAAGCAGTCACTGGCCAGTCACATGGCTGGATGCAGAGTAGTTGTGTATGGAAGATAAGGAGAGGGAAAGGCCAGTTCTCCCCAAAGTCACTGAACACATGTGTCAGGCCCTGTGCCAGGAGCCCAGGTGAACAAGGATGGGGGCCTGACCTTGATATCTTCCTTTTTGGCTTACTGTAGTTTTTTGCTGTGACTACACCACGCTCTTTCTTAACTGTTCTTCACATGTTATTCCTCTTCTGGAAATCTCTTCCTCTCCACCTAGCCACCAACTTTGGGTCTTTTCCCTGGGGGTAGGGGGATGAGGGAACCTCTCTACATCAGAGCAGGGGTCAGAGTCACCCTGTAGTTGGGTTCACAGCGCTTGATGTGTCTCTCACTATAATGTTTATCATACTCATGTTATTGGAGTTTCTAGTCATCCGGGCCACGTGGCCTTGTGCACTTGACTATACATTTAACTGGTATGAGATAAATACGTTTTCCCTTCTAGGCAACTAGTCAACCCAGATCTGTCTGGATTACTGGCCTGTCCCCGGAAACTGCTCAGCCAGTAGGGAAAACCGGGAGCAGACTCCAGTAGATACTAAGCGAGGTGGCTGGAGCTGAAGCTGCTCCAGTTCTGTTGCTGTGTGTGAGGCAACAGGTGTGAGGCCATAGGACAGAGGAAAGGATCAGCTCACTTCCTCGGCCCTTGAACAAAATTGCTACCCAGGTAGACCCCCAAAGTTGGAAAAAAAAGAGAGGGAAAGAAAGAAATCCAATCTAGGTCTCCAAGGAGCTCAGCAGCACAGCTGGAAAATTCCACTCAGGTGTAGCTGGCCTCACACAGGCCAGCTTGGCAATCACATTTCCTGGAATGGCCGCGTTATCTGCAGCGTGCGTGGCTCAGGGACCTTGTCTCATTCACAGGAACACAAAGCCCAGTAGAGCGGGTGGCTTTTGTGTCACACTCCTCCCTGCCTAAGAAGGAGGTGTCACCTGTAGGCCACTCTGTGCGCTCCACCGGCAACCCAGGCGGTGCCAGCTCCGGGGCACCTGCCGGCTCCCACTCTTGTCCCTCCCATCCCAGTGAGAAGGCTGCCACCTGTGCTCTTTTCCCACTGTGGTGCTGGTTCATCTTCTATTTGTTAGAATCAAATAACCAAAATATTAAAACCTTTACCTCCTGGCGATCAGATTTCCTGCACTGTCTAGCCAACAATTTGAAAAACTGCTCAGAATGAAAAGGGAAGCTGTGGACACAAACGAATCTTTACATCTTTAAGGAGCCTCTAGCCACAGTGGCCACGTGACCTTGTGGCCCATTGGCAGCGAGAGGGCATCAGTATGGAGCAGCTGGGCTTTGCTAACACAGCAGGGGCTGGCACATCTCTGCCTTGTTTGTTATTCACCCAGACAAGAATAGTTTTTTTCCCCATCTTTAAGAGACTTGGGAGAAAAAAATCTGAAGCAAAATCGTATTTCTCCATAAGTGAAAATGAGATAAAATCAAGTTTCACTGTCTGTTAATAAAGTTTTACTAGAACACACGTTTGTTGAGGTGTCATTAATGGCAACTTTCCTGCCTCCACGGCAGAGTTGAATAACTGGAACAGACAGTGTAGCTGGCAATGCCTAAAAATTTTACTGTCTCGTCCTTTCCAGAAAAAATCTACCCACTCCTGCACTAGAGGGATGCGGAGGCTTTTAATTGGCCTGGCCCCCAAAATGCCGAGACTTGATCAGGACCCATCTTGTGTTTCCAATAGACTGGACTCAAGTTCACACTGAGGATGGAAATGCGGCTGCAGACATTCCTGTTTGTTCAATTCTCCTCCACCCTCCTCCACGCTATGGGGTGTCTGTTACAACCACAGCCCAAAGAAAATGACTGGCTGGGTGAGCCCAGGTCTGACCCAGCCACAGAGTAGTGCTGTGTGCAAATCTGCCTGCAGCTGTAGCGAGGTTATCTTTTAGTGGGGTTCTTAGATACTCAAAAAAAACCAAGGAATTCTTTTTTTTTTTTTGTCTTTGAAGAGACTCAGACCTCTGGGAAGAATAATTAAGCAAAGACCTTTCTCTCACTGCACCTTCCATAGGTCTCATCGCCCTGCTCTGTCTCCAGGACACCATTCCCTTCTCTGCCACAGCACACACCACACAGATTATGATCGTTTGCTCCCAACCCCTGGGTAACAGACCAGTACCCATCTGCAGCCTGTTAGGAACCTGGCCGCACAGCAGGTGTCAGCGGACGCGTGAAAAAGCTTCACTGTATCTACAGCTGCTCCCCATGGCTTGCCTCGCCACCTGAGCGTCACTTCCCATCAGGTTGGATGAGGTTCTCGTAGGAGCATGAGCCCTACTATAAACTGTGCATGGAGGCTTTGAGGTCAAGGCTGCTCCTGAGAACTTACTGCCTGATGATCTGAGGTGGAGCTGAGGAAGTGATGCTAGTGTCGTCAGAAGATGATCATGAGCAGTGACGGTTGACTGCACAGAGACCGTCATAAATCAATTGCTTGCAGACTCACAGTGAAACCCTACTGGCGAGTGACAATGAAGCTGCACCTGGTGGCAGGCGTTATGGTGGCAAGTAAGCATCTTTCCTCGTCCACAGCACCTGGTGGAGGCTTTAACTCACAATCCAACACTCATTTTAGTCTATGCATGCCCTACCCATTATTTTATGTCCACTCTGTGTCTCTTTCCCACACTACACACTTGTCCCAGTCACAGTTTTGGGAAGGCACAAGCTAACTCTAGCAAAAATGCATACAAAACAAATGTCCCCAGAGAGCTTCTTAGAAAAGGAAGAAAGACCCGATGATGAGATAGCAGAAGACTTTAAGACTTAAGACTCCAACAAGATAAAAGCCACACTTAAAAGAAAATACCAAGAGTCTTACTTTAATTACTCCCTGCAACAGGTGATTCACATTCTCCAAGCCTGCTTTGTATAATATGTGGCAACCAGTTACCCAACAAAGCCGTGAAACCTTCGAAACTGCTTCGCACCATGGAGACCGAGCACTCTGCATTAAAAGTTAAGACTGTGGAGTAAAAACCGTGAACGCAGAGAATAGAAGTGATGATGGAAGGCCACCACATCGTCAAATGTGTCTGCAGTGGGAACGTCCTTCTTAGTGCTACCTGTCTTGCTAAAGGTAAGAAGCCCTTTACTTCTTAGCTTAGGTGAAGAGTTGATCCTGCTTACTGCTGGGGATATCTGTGTGGCCTTTTAGGAGAGACTGCAGTTCAAACAGTGACACGTGTTCCTCTTTCAACCAGCACCATAACTGGACAAGTTGATGACACAGCAGAGGGTGTTGAGGCACAATTGTTAGAGAGGATTCATGAGTCACCAAGATATGTAATCCTGACTGATGAATCTACCCATGTTGATCATAAGGCCACAATGTTTGTTTTTTGCAATACAAAATTTGTTTTTTAGGAGGTTGTGCATGAGGATATGATATGTGCATTTTTGTTACCAACCAACACCACAGCTGCAGAACTATTTAAGTCTTTGAATAATTACATATCAGGGCATTTGGTGTCAGTATGTGCACAGACTGAGTGGCGGCCATGACGGTACAGCTTTCTGATTTCACTACTTAGGTCCAGGAGGTGGCTTCTGAACGCGAGTCCACACATCCATAGAGAAATGCTGGCTAGCTGAAAAATGTCACCTGAATTAAACCATGTTTTGCAAGATGTGATTCAAATTATCAACCACATTGAAATACTCACACCTGTTCACCTAGCTCTGCAAAGAGTCTATGGGGTACACACGTGTCCTTTTTTAAACACAGAAGTAAGGTGGCTTTCTAAAGGTAGATCACTGGCCAGAGTTTTTGAGTTACAAGAACCTCTCCAGAGATTTCTTTTAGAAAAACAGTCACCACCGGTAGTGCCTTTCAGTGACAGACAATGGGTCACCAAACTTGCTTACTTGTGTGACATATTCAACCTGGTCAATGAACTCAATCGTCACTTCAGGGGAGAATGACAACTGTGTTTATGTCAGCATATGAATTGGTTACATTCCAAGCCAAACTGGAGTTGTGGGGGTGACAAATGGACGCTGGAATTTCCCCACGTTTCAAACAGACTTCTTGGGTTGCTCAGCTCTGCCCAAGTTGAAGTCTGATAAGAGAGTCTGCTATTTTCAGGGTGAAGGGAGGTGAGGAAGAGAGGCTGGATTGAACCAGGAGGTTTTCTCCTGCTGTTCAGTTGCCAGCTGTGGGAAGGGAGGAGAGAGGAAGCAGTGGGTGCCAGGGTGTAGACTGTCACTCGCAGCAGGTGGCAGCCATCAGCCAACCAGCCACGTACCTACTCCACTGTGCAATTCCACAGCTTCTCAGGCTGTGCTTACAGACACGCTCCCTCAGTGCTATTGATCTCTCGGGGAAAGGAGCTCACAAGCAGGTGTTAGACCTGGTGTTGTGTGTTTTCCGAGAGAAGTAAACAGATCAGCCAAATTGGGCAGACAAGATCAGGGCAAAGAGAGAAGAGGCTCCCTGAAACTGCCTTCCCTGAGATGGAATCTCTTGAAGTGATCCACAAGGGAAAGGAAGTGGTTAGGTAGGGCAAAGATTTGTCTTATACCCAGATCCAATGTCACATTTTGTTCCATCTCAGCTTCGTGTCCTGGTGCTCAAACCCCTTTCCTTTGTATTGGATTGTTGTTTGATAGCAATAGCTCTGCTTGCCTGTATCTTAACCATTTTCATCCCCCATGCCACCAGGGCCAATTTTCACTTTGTTTCTGTGTTTTGCTGTACCGTGGTACTGTCCATTAAAACTTTTTGTGATGAGGAAAATTGTCTTATGTCTCTGCTGTTGAATACAGTAGCCACAGGCCTCATGTAGCTTTCCACACTTGAATTGTGGCTGGTGTATCTGCGGAACTCACCTTTTAATTTTATTCAATTTTAGTGAATTTAAATTTAAATAGATAATGTGGCCGTTTGCTGCTGTCTTGGCCAGTGCTGTTTTAAACCTTTACAGTTGTGACGTATGAAACAGCAGTATCTGTTCTGCCTGGGACTGGGAGTGTTAGAAATAGTGTCTTGGGACTCATGTCAAACGTACTTAACTGGAATCTCCATTGTAATAAGATCTGCAGGTAGTAAGGTTGGATTAATGTTTGAGAAGCAGATCTTGAAATGACTATGTCTCAGGAAAACACATGACATCTGTTGGGGTTATTTATGTTACGCTGTGGTTGAGAAATGAGGCAAATAGCCTAGTGACTTAAATAAGTTTCATTTTCCACTAGTGTTTCTTATGTATTATGAGCCAGAGGGAGCTCTGTTCTATACTATTCTCCCTCTGCTTCCCAAGTGAATGAACCGGTGCTCTCTGAACCACTCTTCAGCAGAAGTGAACACGGGCGCTGCAGCGAAGTTGGCCATTTCTACTCACATTTCATTAGCTAAATGAAATCACATGACCACACCTAAACGTAAGGGGGCAAGGAAGTGCTGTTATCTCCTATGCCGAGGAGAAGAAGAAAACAATATATGGTGAATTTTTTTGGTAAACAACACTAATGACTGCCACAAACAAGCATAATTAGAACTTCAAAAAACACAGCTAATTCTCAGAGGATTGTCCTTTCAAGATTGGACTTGCAAAGCCTTCTAATTGGTCCTTTTGCCATTTTTTCTTCCTTCGCATCACGATCACATTAATCCTCCTAAGGCATGACTCAGAGTGGGACACTTCTCTGCAAAACCCTTTGGTGACACCTCCTTGCCCACCAAAGTAAGTAAACTCCTTTTAGTGTGATGTAGTGGAAAGAATGCTGCTAATTTAACTGGGTGACCTTGGACAGTGTTGCTTAGATTCTTTGAATCTCAGTTTTCTCTTCGTTTAACTTAGAGATAAAAATACCTACCTTCCAGGGCTGCTCTGAAGCCAATATGAAATAATGTCTGTAGAGTGCCTAGACTGCCCGACATTCAGTGATTGAGGGCAGAACCATTCTCATGGGCATTCTATGAGTGTCCATACAATGATACTTATCAGAACTATGTTGAAACGACTTACCCCATGTCACTTTCTCCTAGAAGGCTGAGTTCTTTAAGGGTATGGGATGCATCTTTACTGCTAATGATTCTAGCAAAAGGCCCTGCATGCAGAAGGTGCTTATTAAATGTTGTTTTAACTGCACACTATTAGCCAAGGGTTTAGGGGCCTCTCCAAGGTTGCCTTAAATGCACACCCCGTATTATAACCAGGCTGGATCACTTGCTTCATCTCCAATGATCAGCATGTTTTTCACATCTCTGCCTTTGCTCGTGGTATTTCTGTTTTTGATATACAGTTTTTCATGACTCTACCTTAGCCTTTCAAAAGTTTACTCATCGCTTAAGGGCATGTAAAATGGCACTACTGTAACTAACATTTTCCAATTCCTGCAACTCTGGTCTACACTTCCATGGTATGTCCATAGGGTTCAGAAAAGACTTCACACAGGAGGTGATGACCTGAGGTTCTTCTGGAAAAGTGATAATTAGGGATTTCTCTTGGGAAGAAGACAAGGTGGAGGGCAGGAGATAGGAGGATATTCTAGAATGATCAGAGTGGTCTTACACATCTGCAAATGGCTAAATTACAGGGAAAGAAAGCAGAGATGAGACTTGAGGGGTGGATAGGTATAAAGAATGCTGTCTTGCGGGCCAGGTAAGGAATTTTTCCCTGTGACAGTGGAGATGGAAATCCACTGAGAAATAACATGATCATTTTTGTGACTTATAAGAACTGGTTTATTGAGAATGGTCTTATGTGGAATGAGATACTTCATCATTGATCTTCAATTGTTTGTGTTGACCCAGTTGCAATAGTATTCACTCTGTTCTTTGCTCATGTTTTGGTTTTATTTACTTTCATTTATTCTAATTGCCTACCTATCATCTGAAGATGCTTGCATTGTACCCCCTTTCTTAGGCCTGCATCCCAACCAAATATCATGTCCCAATAGCTTTAAGTGTCTATCCATTACAAATAACATTTAATGGTTTATGACAAACATCCTTCTGTCAATAATGGCTTCAATAAAACAGAAGCTTATATCTCTCTTATGTACATTTGAAGGTAGGTTTCACATTTTTATCAAGAGCTAAGACTTTTTTTTGTTCCCTCTGCCATTCTTGATCTATGGCTTTCTTTCTCAAGGTTATCTGGCACAGAATGGTTGCTGGGGCTCCTACCATTACATTTCCATTCCAGGCAGGAGGGAGGGAAGAAGAATGCATGGTTTCTGGGAGTTCAGTTAATGTATATATTTATAATCATCAGCATACAGTTATAGGGCTATAATAGAAGTGGGAAATGTAGATTTTATTCTAAGTGGCAAAGTCCCCAACTAAAAATTAGAGATTTTCTTTGTTTTTGTTTTAAATATCAAGGAAGAAGAGATCTGTGATAATAGGAAACTGGCAGCCTCTGCTATTGTGCCACAGTGTTTAAAACTTAGGTTAATGATGCTGCTTAAAAACCCTAGCCTGAAGGTGTGCATTAAACATCTCAGCTCCTCCAACTTCCAGCCACATGACCTTGGACATACCATTAAAACGTTCTTGAGCTCAGCTTTCTCACAGATAGAAGATAATAGTGTCAAAGCATTGTTGAGAAGAGGAAAAGAAATAATGCCCATATGCCTGACACGGGTCAAGGGTCACATTCTCTGTAGGGGCTGAACTGGGAGACATGCATGAGAGAAGTAGGCCGGGGTGAAGGGGAAAAGGCACCCCAGTGACAGCAAGAACCTCAACTCACTGTGTTTGTCAGCTTTGGGGACTAAGATAAGATCTAAAGCAAACTTGGAAACATGGATTTTTTTTGAGGGAGGGGGAATTTTGAGACTTTAAAATGATGATAGTAGTTTAATTTTTAAAAGACCAAGCAAAACACATTTGCTCATTTGTCAGTCTCCTTGTATGCCCTTTAAGCGACACAGATACCAATTATTGTTATTTTTAATGGGCAGCACATGCTACTATTCTTTAACATTTCCCAAGACTTGCCTCTGTCCTTGCTTCTGGAAACATACTTTGCCCTTGACCAAGGTCTGGCCTATCATAGTTCCCCATCCAAGGGTGAGTGACCCAGGTAAGGCTAATCAGGTTCTTTGTAGAGTTCCCTGTGTGACCTGTGGGGAAATAGGACATCCTTCTCCATCATGTTGCTCACTGGGACTGGATCTGAGGCTGTAGTGGGAGAAAATGAGGCCAAAAAGCAAAGGCACATAGAGATCAAAGAAGCAGGAGAGTCCTGGTAGCAATGGTGTCACAGTACTTCTATTAATCTTATGAGTTACTAAGTTATTTTCCCCGGTAATGGGAGCCAATGAATTCCCTTCTGGTTTGTTTATGGTAATTTGCATTACTTTTGTTTTAATAACATCTAGCTAAAAAGGCTACAACTTTAAGTAGTAATCATATTATTAGTCAAAGTAAAAGCTGATTACCCATTGATTTCTTGAGAAACAAAACAAAAGTAAATGTTTGGAGTTTGAAGAACCATGCTCAGACTACAATTTCAACCCCCTCCCTGAAGGGTTGAATGTAAAAATAATAGTTAGAGACTTGGTATTCAGACTAGGGGAAGGATAAATACAAAGTGAGTCTTTTTATCCTAACAGTCGTTGGTTTGTCCATCCTCTCTTCAGAGACTCTGCCTAGAAAATTTTCGGTGATGTGAACAGTTCAATAGATTTTTATTCTCCCAGAACAGAAACCAAGAGAACATTTCTGGAAGGAAAGATTCAGTAGGTGCTACCATTATCTGTCTGGGATAAGTAGTGATTTGATGGGAAAATGAGAACTGATGCCTGGACCAGAGCACTTTCCGAGCCGTCACGTGCAATGTGTGTAACTCAGTAGGTACATTTATCTGTTGCTAAATATAACCTAATAGCTCTTAAAACCAAGGCAGGAGGGCAGATTTAGATGTATGATACTACTGTAGGAGCCATATATGAGATAATATAAAGGCAAAACATAGTCAAGAGTTGGAACACCTCTCACTTAGTATAATTGGGGATTCTCTAGATCAGGGAGGTGAAAGAGATGATATTGGTGGCAGGAGAAAAATGTGTATTAACTTTATGTCACTTCATAAAGAAGTAGTGATTTTTGAATAAGTGTCGTTCACTTTGCTTTAAGTATTATCAGTTATTAGAGGTTTAATAGAAGCAGACATCTTTCCCAGACGTAGGCAAGCATCCCCCTGGGAGCACAGTTCTGGCTGGTCCTCAGAAGGGGCTGACGGCGTGCTGCTGGCTGTATTCTCTGTAAGCATCCTTTAAGATGCTTCAAACTCTTCTTTCCTGAATCCCATGACCTTTTGCAATCTTGAGACTTTTTTTTTGCAGTTTTTGTCCAGGGCCAGGTTTGAACCTGCCACCTTTGGTATATGGGGCCAGCACTCTACTCCTTTGAGCTATAGGTGCTGCCCCAATCTTGAGACTTTATTGGTGGTGAAATCTTGGGTATCAAAACAGAGCTGAAACAGTGAATTCTATGGGTGCTTGGACTTAAACAAAACATCTCAAGATGCAGCTTCCTAATTGGGATTGTTTTTTGTGAAATTAGTCACATTAATCCCTGTTGCAGTTAAATGATGTGATAACATTTACATGCCTGGAGGCAAATTTAGAACTCTTGCTCAGACTTTTTCTGAAAATGTGTGTTTATGCTCTGAAAATGGTGCCAAAATGTTATTTTTAAATTGAATTTTGTTGGGGGGGGGTTGGAGTGGTTTAGAATGTTCTCTCTTATACATTCACATTAGAATATGAGGGGTGGTCCCTGCCATTCTGCCCATCCATGATACTGGACAGAATTCTGGACTAACCTTTCAAATTTTATCTGATCACTTTACTTCTGAAAAGGTGGTTTTATTCTTGTCTGTAAGATAGAGACCTAAACATTTCAGCCTAGCATTAAGTAGCCTCGTGCCACACTGGAGACACACACTTCATGCTGCGTCAGAGAGCCCCTTGAGGGCTGGTGTAGAAAGAGCTGGGCAAAGACCCATTGGAGGAACCTGGTATGAACCAAGGGGGGGGGGTCAAGTGTGATCCTTACTTTGTGGAGCTGCAGTATGGTCAGGTGGAGGTGAAGGCTGTTTCTCAGTTTCCAAGTCTGTCCTTCAAAGTCTTGAGTTTATAGAAGCCTACCAGTGTCACATTGGATTAGATATAATCTTGAGTCACATTCTGAACTCTTCCCCTCATCCAAAAATGACTGCATAGAATGTTGGTTATGTGATTAATTTTCTTCTAAAAGGAAAAGTTCCACAAGTTTTATGATAATATATGTTGATTTGTTGTAACCTTGAGAATCAGAGGATTATTGAATCTGGGAGGAGAAGAAATTTTAGTTTATTTATTCCAGGCTTCAACCCAAAGTAGGAATCTCTTTTGCCACATCTTTTAGGCTTTTGCTCAGTTGGGAAATACTTATTAAGTGTCTACAATGAGCCAAAGACTGTGCTAAGTTTTGTGAAAGACTCAGGGATAAGATAGGCTCTACTTTCTGAGGGGTCCTAGTCTTGTGGCAGCTATGTTTCACAATTATAGGTGTACCAGCAAATGGTTGGGGCTGGGTTGTTCAGCAGAACTAGAGGTAGAAGCTAGCGGAGTTTCAGAACTCAAGAAATGAATTTTGGCTAAGGGAATGAGAAAGTATTTATTTAAAAAGGCTTTTCAACTGTGAAATTTAAAGAAGTGGAATGAGGGTTAATCTTGCAAGGATGGGAGAGAAAGATATAACAGGTGGGTGAATCATGTGGGAAGACGAAGAGGTTAGATGTGGCTGCATGGCTGGACACGACTTTGAGGTAACTGATTGGAAGTGCAGTCCGAGGGCTGCATATGGACTGGTTGGTTTCCGTCAGGTTGTTGAGTCCTTTGTTCAGGGCATTAAGTAGAAACAACTATGTGATTCACGTAAGAGGAGTTAAAGCTCAAACTAAGAATGTTCTGGAACTAGATAGTGATGTTCATTGCACAAGTTTGTGGATATACTAAAAATGAACAAATTGAACACTTTAAAGGGGTAAATATTGTGGTATGTGAATTCTATCTCTATTTCCAGAAGTAAAAAGTGAGTTTTATCACTAATGCGAGGGCTGCACGGAGGCCAAGGGCGATTTGTGCCCCAAAGAGCTCGCCGATCATCCCAGTCTGTTCTGCCACCCCAATCATGAATAATTTGGGGATGGCAGACACACCCAGAATGGATGCCTCACACCAGTTCAGAATGCAGATGGAGAAAGAGACCGAATCCCCAGGAGGTGTGGCCTTTTAACCAATTAGCTCCATCTAATCAAGGAATATAACTTAATGCCCCTGACCTCCCATGCAGGTGGGAGGAGTGATTAAGGCAGGGAACAAGAAGAAAGGATGTTTCATCCATTCATCTGCTGATGGGCATTTAGGTTGATTCCACATCTTGGCCGTTGTGAATAGTGCAGCCAGAGGCATGAAGGTGCAAATATCCCTTTAAAATACTGGTTTCCTTTGCATTGGGTGAATTCCTGGTGTGATTTCTATATGAGTATCCACAATGAAATGAAATATGGCTGTAGAAAAGAATGAAATCCTGTCATTTGCAGCAACATGGATGGAACTGAAGGTCATTATAGTCAGTGAAATAAGACAGGCACAGAAAGACAAATATTGCATATTCTAACTCATACGTGAGAGCTCAATGTTTGCTCTCATGGAGGGAGAGAGCAGAATGATCATTGTTAGAGGCTGGGAAGAGATGTTTATGGGAGGCAGTGAAGAGAGGTTGGTTAACAGGTATAAACGCACAGTCAGGTGGAAGAAACAGATGCTAGTATTTGATTGCCCAGTAAAACGACTACAGTTAATGATGACATATTGCATATAAAATGGCTAGAAGAGAATATTTGAAATGTTCGCAACACAAAGAAATGATAAATTTCAAGGTAATGGATATCCCAAATACTCTGATTTGATGATTATACATTGTATGCATGTATGTGGTATAATATATCTCTAAAATGTATTAATTTGCCCTCATTCTTGAATGATAATTTGATTGGGTTATTAGTTTTGTTTGACATTTTGAAGTTGTACCTATGAGTCTTCTGGTCCCTTTTTTGCTGGTTAAAAAGTCTATTGTGAGTCTAATTATTGTTTCAAAACTATTTTATATATCAATAAAAAATAAAAAGTAGAAACACAAGACAGGATGTTGCTTTCCCAAGACAGCCCTCCATGTACATACCTGGGGAGTGAGGGAGAAGTGTTATTCCCTAACAAAATCCTATCTGGACTGTACACCAAGAGAGAATTCATGAATAAAAGATAGATTGAGGAATTCACTCTGTGGACAATACTGTTTTATTAGTGTGGAGAAATGGCAAACTACCATAGAGAAAGAAAAATCTTAAAGCCATGACAGAGAGAAGGCAGACTAACTGCAAAGAAACAGCAGCTGGACTCACTGCAGATTTTCCTATCAGCAAAGTCAGAGACCACAAGACTCCTATGGAGAATTACAAAATGTCAACCAGGAATAATAACTCAGCTGAATTATTATTCAAGAACAAGAGCGAATAGATACATTTTTAGACATAAAATTACTCAAGTTTACTACACAGAGATTGCAAATATAAAATGTATTAAAGATATGCTATGGAAAGTAGAAAAGTGGGTATAGATAGAAAGCCTGTGACATAAGGTACAATGGAGGGCCCCAAAATTAGTAAGTTGTGTCTGCAAATTTCATTAAGAGTTGATTTAAAGGAAACAAAATATAAAAACCCAATACTATTGTGTTTTTCTTATAAGTAAAATTAAAGAGGAGGGGTGTTTGACATTGTGAAATCCTTGTTGTGTCTAGGAGAGGGAAAATACTATAATCTTTACAGCATTAGAGTAACACATATCTGATTATGTATGCTAAAAAGTTAATTAAAACCATGGGAATAAAATCCACAGGTGCATGCAGAGGAGTACAAAAATATTTATTGATCTAATGGAGGGAGGAACAGGAAAAGATATAAAGAAGTAAAGAAAAATGTCAGTAAACTCCAAATACAAAGGTGCAGAAATACACATAATCCCAAATATATCAAGTATTACAATATGTGTAAGTAGATTAAGCCTTCAAAAGACAGAGATTATTAGATGGATAAAAAAACAAAATCCAACCTTATGCTGCTGATGAAGGACACCACAAAACAAAATCAGAGAGGTTAGAAACAGAGATTAGAAAACGATTTAATAATATTCATATCATATAAAATGAATGTGAAGTATTCACAGAGAAAGAGGACAGTCGTGCAAAGGACAAAAAGTCACTAACACGCACCATCCAATTGTATTTAGCAGCATGCCCTTGAAAATCGCAGAGTAAAAATGTACCAAATTGTAAGGAGAGGTGGGGAAAATTGACGATTTTAATACACTTCTCTCAGATGTGTATAGAGTGAGCTGAAGAGTTGTTAGTGAGAACGGAGAAGAATTAAGTAACCCAATTAAAACGCTAAAGTTCATATCATAGAACTGAGTCAAATAAATAAAAGAACATTACTTGCCATCCAAGTACTTGTAGAATATTCATACAATGATGACATTGAGACACACTAGAAGGCTTAATAAACTTCAAAGAATCAGCAAGTAAATTCAATTTCTTTAACCGAAAGGCAATTAAATTAGAAATAAATAATAAAACATTAAAAGGCAGTCCACATATGTTTAGAAAAATAAGATTATATCTAAGAAATAATGAATGAGGAAAATTCAATGAGAATTATAAAATATTGGAAGGATATACCAACAGTAGTACTTGAAGTTGACTTTTAATATATAAATGATGGAACACAAAACACAAAATCAAGATAATGATTACCACTGGGGAGGGCAGGAGGTACTGTGTTTGGTCAAGTGTATACAGGGAGATTTAACTGCATCTGCAATGTTCCCTAAATATGTCCGAACAAGTTTGAAATAATTTTATTTTATTTTGTTTTCTGACTTTTTTTTTAACTTTTTTTATTGTTGGGGATTCATTGAAGGTACAAGAAACCATATTACACTGGTTGCATTTGTTGGGTAAAGTCCCTCTTACAATCGTGTTTTGCCCCCAAAAGGTGTGGCACACACCAAGACCCCATCCCCTCGCTCCTTCCCTCTCTCTGCTCTTCCTTCCCCCACCCCTCCCTCATTCTTTCTCTCTCTGCTCTCCCCTTCCCTCACCCCCACTGTGTCAATAATTGTCATTAATTGTCCTCATATCAAACTTGAGTACATGGGATTCAGGCTTCTCCATTCTTGAGATGCTTTACTAAGAATAATGTGTTCCGCTTCCATCCATGTTAATACAAAGGCTGTAAAGTCTCCATTTTTTTAAT
>CAUYON010193713.1:0-26034 GCA_963573935.1 Arctocebus calabarensis | reverse complement strand
CTAAAACCCAATTATAGTATAGGAATACAGGGAAAGGGGAAAGGAAGGGGAGGGGAGGGGAGAGTATGGGTGGAGGGAGGGCAATTGGTGGGATCACACCTACAGTGCATCTTAGCAGGGTACTGGGGAAACTTATTAAATGTAGAGTATCAATGTCTTTATATAGTGATCAAGAAAATGCCATGAAGGTTACCTGTAACAGTACGATCAAAACATTTCTGAATGTATATGAATCGTGCCCTATGATTGCACCAATGTACAGAATTATGATTCAATAAAATTATAAAAAAAAATAAATAAATAAACCATTGGATAATCAGATTACGAAGAGTTATAGGCGTCTGCAGCTCATATGATCCTATATTCATTTTTGTTGGATATTTTTTAGTTTGAAAGATGAAAGGTTGGCCTAAAGATGTTATTTGCATCTACCATCTTTATTTTATCTGAAATTCTATGTAAAGATATTAAGACATATCCAATAAGTGGAAAATAATTATTTTCCTTTTAGATAAAAATAGTTGTTAAGCATGTGTTTTAGCCACTAGTTATTTAAATATATTTCATATATCTGTATTTATAGAGAGAGACTATATATATAGTCTATTTGTAAGGAGGTCATAATGTATAGGAAATAATAAGTCATAAAGATCAAATTATCTTCTAATCTTAGTTATATAATTTTAAATTGTCAATTTTAAATTGTCCTAAAATATCATGTTTCTGTACTGTTGTTGATTTAGTAGCATAAAAAAAACCTAATTGTGTTTTTAATGTAAGAAGAGGATATCTTTATCCAACTTGAATTAAAAGTCTATAAACTATGAAATTCAATAATTAAATAAATCAATTCCTGAAGAAATCTTCCAAGAGAATATATGAAGGATTTATGCATCTTTAAGCATATTTAAAGGACTGGACTCCAGGGATATTGTTATATAAAAGAACCTATATGAGAATATATAACATATTTCTGCAATATATTAAATAACAATTCAACAATTATTTTTACTTGCTATAAACATCCTCTACACATAGACTCAGGACTTAGATATATCCTCAGTTTTGGTTAATGTCAGTAGATAATATCCTCCCTCTGGTCCCACAAACGACCATGTCAAAATTTCCTAAGTTGGCCATTTGCAGGAACATTACGAGAGAGAATCTGCATTATGTTGAACTCATTTTACATGTTTAATTCTCTGGTGGTGCATCAGGTAGAATTTGATCTAGGGAAGTGTATGTCAATCTGTAGACTGGGCAGCATTCATTTAAAAATTAAGAAATACTGCTTGGAATACACACTTTACAGGGGCACTTTTAGGTTCTAACTTCTCAGTTGTTTTCATTTAATTTTAAGTTGCCAGGTACTGGATACCCCAATAGAGAACTTAAATGTTTTACAGCTTGCTACACTGTCCACCTTTCCTTTATATACTAAATATGTTGAAGTTATTTTTGTCTTGTGTAGGTAAAATTTTGGTGCTGTAAGTCACTTTCTAAATAAATATGTACATACTTTGGAGACTTTGTGGGTTCATTTCCAAACCACAACAAAAAAGCAAACACTACAATAAAGCAAGTCAGGAAAATTTAGGTTTCCTAGTGCATATAAAATTAATATTTACCCTATACTGTAGTCTAGTGAGTGTCCAATATCATTGTATCCAAAAATGTACATGCATTAATTAAAAATAGTTCTTTGCTTAAATAAATGCTAGTGATCATTCGAACCTTCAGCAAGTCATAATCTTTTCACTGGGAGAGGGCCTTCACTTGTTGCTAACGGATGGCTGCTAGCTGATCATAGTGGTGGTTGCTGATGGTTGGAATAGTCGTGGCAATTTCTTAAAATAACACAACAATGAAGTTTTCCACATCGATTGATACTTGCATAAAAGATTTTTCTACAGCATGTAATACTATTTGGTAGCATTCTACCCACAATAGAGCTTCTTTCAAAACTGGATTTGATTCTCTTAACCTCTGCCACTTCTTTATCAATTACCTTTACGTCCTGTACTAACTCCTTTGTTGTTATTTCTATAATGATCACTGTATCTTTACCAGAAGTAGTTTTCATTTCAAGAAACTACTTTCTTTGCTCATCCATAAGAAGTAATTTGCAGGAACTATTCATCAAAGTTTTACAACTATATTGTAAAAATTCAGTCAAATCTTCAAACTCCATTTCTAATTCTAATTCTTCTGCTATTTCTGCTACTTCTCTTTTTACCCTGATGTCTTGAAACCTTCAGAATCATTCCTGAGAATTGAAATCAACTTTTTCCAAACTCTGCTTAATGTTGATATTTTGACCTCCTCCCATGAGCCATGAATGTTCCTAATGGCACATAGAATAATGAATTCTTTCCAGAAGATTTTTAATTTACTATTCTCAGATCCATGAAAGGAATTGCTATCTAAGGCAGCTGTACTCACATTTCTTAAAGAATGAGACTTGAAATCATAATTATTCTTGGTCCTTGGGATGAAAAATGAATGTTGTGTTTGCAGGTATAAAAACATCACCCTCTTTGTACATGTCCATTCGAGCTCTTGGATAACCAGCTGTCAATAAGCAGTAATATTTTGAAAGTAATCTCATTTTTTTTTCCTGAACAGGTCAAAACAGTGAGCTTAAAATATTGAAAAAATATTTTAAGAAATATACTATCATCCAAGTTTTACTACTTCATTTATAGAACACAGGCAGAGTAGATTTAGCATAATTCCTAAGGGCCCTAAGATTTTCGGCATGGTAAAAGAGCATTAACTTCAACTTAAATCCACCAGCTGTATTCGCCCCTAATGAGAGAGTCAGCCTGTCCTTTGAGGCCTTGAAACCAGGCACTGACTTCTTCCCTCTGGCTATATAAGGGCTCAGAGGTGTCCAAACTGCTTTCTCAAGCTGTTTGTGGATTATGGAGGAACATTTCTGCTTATCATGGTGGCAGATATCATGAAAACTATGCATGAATCTTTTCTTTTTTACTCCTTAACTTTCATTATTCTTTGTGTATTTACTTTGTGGTTAAAGACAACTCTTCTTCCAGTGTGCATCAGAGAAGAAAAAGTTTGGACACTCCAGAATTTCTTTTTTAGTGAAGCTACCCTCGTTAAGGATCTTAGCAAGATCTATAAAACTTGTTGCAGTTTTTCTGTCAGCACTTACTGCTCCACCTTGCTCTTTTGTGTTATGGAGATGGCCTCTTTCGTTAAACCTCATGGACCAACTTGGGCTAGGTTCAATTTGTTTTATCTGCAGCTTCATTATCTCTCTTTGCCTTCATGAAGGGAAGAGAGTTTGGACCTTGCCCTGTATTACGGTTGGCTTAAGGCAATGTTGTACTGGGTTTGATCTTATACTCAGAACACTAAATGATTCTACACATCAGTAGTGAGATACTTGCACCTTCTGTTATTCATTCGTTTGATAGAGTAACAATTTTAATTCCTTCAAGAAATTTTCCTTTGCATTCACAACTTGGCTAACTGGCACAAGAAGTATTGTTTTTTTTTTTTTGTTTGTTTGTTTGTTTGTTTCTATCTTAGCTTTGGCATAGCTTTCTCATTTCTAGCTTTTGATTTCAAGTGAGAAGTGTGTAACACTTACTTTGGCTTGAATGCTTCAGAAGCCATTGTAGAATTAATAGCTGTCCACTACTCTCGTGTGCAGGGAAAAGAGAAGGCTGAGGGGAAAGACAGACAGAGGAATGGTTGGTCAGCTAAGTAGTCAGAACATGAAAAATATTGATATATTATGTTCACCTTCTTTTATGATCTTGGTTCATGGCACCCCCAAACGATTATAATAGTAACATCAAAGATCATTGATTGCAGATAAGCATAAAAGATAATATTGAAAAAGTTTGAAATATTTACCAAAATGTCACACAAAGACATGAAGTGACAGCTTGATGTTGGAAAATGGTGCCTATAGACTGTGTGACACAGGAGTGCCACAAATCTTTTACTTCTAAAAGCTTCAATATCTTTAAAGCATAATAAAGTGCACAACGATAAAACAAGTTATGCTGTACAAGAAGTTTGACTTTTACAACATCATGTTTCTGAAAAAATATTCCTAGTGATCTCTTGATGTGACCACAAATGACAGAAACATAATCACAGATTCTTCATATCTAAGTTAAATAAGAGCGTGACGCAATTTTTTTCTTTCATCCAAACTAACACTATTGTTCTTTTTCCTCCCTTTCAAGATTTATGATCTTAATAATTCCCAATTTTTTGAGTTTTTAGATCTATTTATTGTTCAAATAAATGTACAGAATTATGATTCAATAAAATTATAAAAAAAAAAATCCTATCAATGTAAGTCAAACTTGTTCAAGTTTTAAAGATTCAAATCACGACTATGAGATGAGACAAGGCAATTTCATTATTAGCTTTTCCCACCCCACCCCACTAAGATAAGAAAAACATGCATTGGGTGGCACCTGTGGCTCAGTGACTAGCGTTCTGGTCCCTTATACTGAGGGTGGTGGGTTCGAATCTGGCCCTGGCCAAACTGCAACAACAACAACAACAACAAAATAGCCAGGCACCTGTAGTCCCAGCTACTCAGGGAAGCTGAGGCAAGAGAATTGCCTAAGCCCAAGAGCTGGAGGTTGTGTGAGCTGTGATGCCACAGCACTCTACCAAGGGTGACAAGTTGAGACTCTGTCACTTAAAATATATATAATATATAAAAAAATGCATAAAAAAGTGAAAATCATATATTAAACTTGTGTTAAGTCTCTCATTCATAAATTTGCAAGGTCTATATTACATTCTATAATTAATGATGTATGATTGAGTTTATTAAGATGATGTCAGAGATGATAATGCTGTCCATGGTATTATACATGTACAATTATTAAACCTCCTGGTATACTATGTTTTTGTATAAAACCAAAACCTATAATTCATTAGAAAGTAGATTAAATGACTATTAGTTTTTAAATTTTTTTTGTCAGTTGTAGTTTTATTAGTTTCTTACTAAAATACTAAATGTATATCACTAAAACTGTACTTGTGTGGCAAAGTTTAAAAATTATTTGTAAGTAACTTATATACCTTTATTCTTGAATATATACTATGCATCAGACTTTCTGCCATGTGGTGTATGAGATACATTTGTGATCAAGTTATAGAAATCGAAAAGACCACAAAAAGATAACATTTGTAAGCAAAACAGTGGTGATCATAGGAATTTATATTAGGATTCAAAGTTGGGTAAGCTCAGGATAAGTAGAAAGACTAGTGAAATCTTCAAAGGGGAATTAAAACTTGGTGTCACAAAATAGAAAACACTTGCTAAATATTTTATTGACATAAAATAATGCACACTTATAATCATCTCTTACCTAGATAATTGAAGTGGCTTTAAAATCGTCTCTCTGACAATTTTTTTTTATCTTTTATTCATCCTCTGCACGGTGGATATTGAAGACTGAGATTGAGCCTGTTATGTCCAGTTTTAAGTAATCAACTGCCTGTCTTCTGAATATGAGAGAGAATCCAATGTCTTAGAAGAAAATTGTAAAGAACGTTTACATTTTACCCAAGGCTAAAGTTTTAGTTCTGTTTACTTGTACTTCCACTACTGACTTCCAGGACGGGTTCATATAGCATCAGCTCAAAAGGCATGCCTACTGATAAGCTTTGGTTGTGTCTACCAGCTAGAGTCTATGACTCTCTTAGATATTTCTTAACTTTTGATTAGGACATATGGCATGTTACCTAACTTACTGTATTCTAATATTTGCATGAAGGTGTATGTTTTCTTGATTTCAAGGACAATCAGTAGTACAGTGAAACTGAGAAAATAATCACATTCATATTAATTCAGGATTACCCTTTTCTGTCTAACATCTCAATTAACATCTCCTGGAAATGGCCTTGTGGATGGGAAGAAGGTGATCTTTGGAATTGGATCAGCTTAAGGCTCAGGGAAATGACAACAGACATGAATAGAAAGGGAAGTAGTACACTTTATATTGTCGACTTTAAAGTTTTCCTACTCACATATCGATATATGCAGATACTGGAGAACTCTGAAGAAGAGTATTTTTTAAATATTTTTAAACCCATATAATAGTCACTTAATGAACAAATTTGCTATTTTCAAATATCATTTGAGCATGAAATTTTGTTACTATATTTTGTTTTAAAGATTTTCAATCAAGCTTTAAATCTTTCAATCAGAGATCACGATCAATATCAATTTGAATATAAGTTTTAAAGATAAAATATGTATTTTGAATGTCTCCTTATAAGAGACTTCTCAATAAAGAATTAATAGTAAAAATCCTAACCTTAAAACTTGGGAAGATGTATTTTCTATTATGGAAGTCTATTTAACTAAATCCCCTATGAGAAATAAAATAGGGAACAGCCAACAAAAAATCAATTCACCATATCTGAAGCTGTCAGTTCCAGAACAAGCAAGAGCAAACATAATATGATTATGAGGACTCAGAGCATTCAGGACATACAGCTGAATCTTACACAAATTGCCAGCCAAAAGGAAATGTTTCTGGATGCCCTACTAACCGGGATTTACAACAATCAAGCCTTTTGATATCCGTTTCCATGGTGAGGTGAATATTATGTCCAAAAATTAGGCTTTTATGATTACGAATTCTGCCAAAACTTTAACTCATTACCTCTAAACAAGTCTTCAATAATTACAACATTAATATTGTTGGGCATTTAGTACATTAAAGCATTTGCCACTATTATGAAGATTTTCCTAGGGGGGAAAGAAAAACTACCTGAAATCGTCTCAATTTTACTGTAGATAAAATTGAAACATAAAGAAAAACATAATGCAATGACATAATGCAATGTTTAGGGCAAGAAGATACCAGAAGGATAAAGTTAATACTGTTTTTGGTGGTATTCATTTATAAACCTAACAAAATCAGAACCAAAGAATTTACAGTTTTTCTCTATGATTTCTGAATGCTTATGATACATAAATTGTATAAGTGTATAAGCATTAAATCACATTTAGAGTCCATACACACAGACACATGTACCCACACATTTAGTATATATATGCCTAGAGTTCCAATACTGTGTAAAACTATCGTTATGTTGAATCAAGAGTATACAATTATTCTGTGCATATGGACAACACAGGTAAACCTGTTAAACTGGAATCTACTTGTGTTGCTCCTGTGGCTCCAAGAACATGATTTTATGCTATGTACCAAAGCTGCATAGCCTAAAGGGATATCACCAGGCCCTAATTCAAGTTAAACAGGAGAAAAATGACTAGACACAGATTTTAGTAGCAGACGTCAATAAGATTCACAGTAATAGAAATATACCACAGCATATATAAAATGGAACATAATGTCAGGAAATCAACTTCCCCACAATTGAGAATACACAGGGGAAAAATAAAACAAATAATACAAATTGATTCTTCAGCCCCACATCTCAGGCCAACAGGACAGAAAACGTTACCTACCACACATCATCATCCCTTCATGAGCGTAACAGTGAACAGAACAAGTAATTATCCAAAATGATATTTCTGGATAATAAAAACAAGTGAGGTATCGCTTGACAAAATTTCAGGCATGCAAATGGTGGCTGAAATGTATTAGTGTGATCTAATTTTAAATAGGATGATATTCTTAATGTGTCGATTGTAATTATTTTCATCTTTATTTTTATGTCTTTATAAATGTATTCATCTTTAACATGCAATGCTACCTTACACATAGAATATTGCTAGCCACATGCTTTATCCCAAGGATGACTTTACCATATCAGTGAAATGCTTTAGCTCTCTCTCTCTATATATATTTTACCTATATAATATAATATATATATACATTTTTTCTATATAATATGTATAGTTCCTACATTACAAAATAGAAAGGTTTTACTTCTCTCTTTGTTTTAGTAGGAAAAAAGTAGCGTTTTTTTCTCCTTGATTGAATCCAATGAGAAAAAAACTCCTTTCTGTTGCAGACATCACTAACTACTGTCGCACTTTCTATGAATCACCAGGCATCTTCCTTAGTGCAGCCACCTAACCTTGTGTTGTTAAATCATTTACACCCACTGTGAGACAGGATACAATTTGACTCTGTGTTTTCCAACTATATAAGAAGCATACTAATCGGGTTGTCTGTGTCACGATTCATGATTTCTGAACTCACATGTTGCAATTAATAGAAGGCACAATTACCTCTGGTAATGTCTCACCTCCATGTATATCAATGCCTCTTCACACTGACAGTATTGTGATTTGGAAAGAGTTCTTAACTAGCTGGGAAAAACTTGACCGTCGTAACTCATGACTTTAAACAATTGTCATAATTTTCTCTTTGTAAAAATGAGAGTGATAGACTATATACTTTCTATGGAAATATTATCTCTAACATTACTTGAAAACGGAGACTACAGGATATTGCTTCTGCACTGAAGACAGGAATGGTAAATAATCTCTAAATAATTTTGATAGTTACCATTCTAAGCTGGATGAAAGATGTTGGATTTTCCTAGTAAGTATGGAAATAAAACATATTTTATGCTTTCTGTGAAAATTTTAATTAGAGAAAAATCATTTAGCTATAAATATAGACAACAGAGAGGGATTATATTTGGGAGGGGAAAGAAATACTTATAATTATACATACTGTATGAGAAATCATAGAAAATCACATGTAATCAAAATATATTACTTTTGCTTTACCCCATAACTTTTGTTTTATTTACATTTTCATTTATTTCATGAAATATGTTAATTTTCCTTTTAATTTCTTCATTGATTCTTGTCAATAAAATAGTAGTTCAGGCACACGGTGTTAATATTTTATGTGTTTGTATATTTTCTAGCTTTCCACTTTTAATTGGTTTCTATTTTTATTTAATGGTGGTGAAAAAAGATACCTGGTATTGTTTCAATTTTTGAAATCTTTTGAGGATGTTTTGTGTCCTTAGATACAGAGTGTTCTGTGTAGTGTTTCTGATACTGATGAAAAGAACGTTGACTCTGTACCAGTTGGGTAAAATATGCTCTATATGTCAATTAGGCCTATATGGTGTATTGTATAGTATAAATCCAATATTTTCTTTTTGATTTTCTGATTTGAATGATGTCTCTATTGCTGAGAAGGAGTTGTTAAATTCCCCTTCATTATTTTATTTCAGCCTTTCTATTTCTTTTTATTTTTTTAATTTTTTAATTTTATTTATTTATTTATTTAAGACAGGCTTGCTATGTCATGACCCTCGGAAGAGTGTCATGGTGTCACAGCTCACAGCAACCTCCAACTCTTGGGCTTAAGGTTTCTCTTTCCTCAGCCTCTCAAGTACCTTGGACTACAGGTGCCCACCACAACACCCAGCTATTTTTTTGTTGTAATCGTCATTGTTGTTTGGCAGGCCTGGGCTGAGTTCAAAGCGCCAGCTCCTGTGTATGTGGCAGGAGCCATAGTCGCTGAGTTACAGGCACCAAGCCAGTCTTTCTCTTTCTTTCGATTTATAAATATTTGCCTTATATGCTTGCAAGCTCTTATGTTAGGTGCATATGTATTCATACTTGTCATATCTTCTGCTAAATTGACCATTTATATCATCATTACACAGAGATCTTTGTCTCTTCTCATGGTTTTTGATTTGTAGCCTACTTTATTTGATCTAAATGTAGTTACTTCTGCCCTTTGGTTTCCAATTGTATGGAATGTCTTTTTTTCATCCTTTCACTTTCAATCTATGTGTGTATTATGGGTGAAGTAAGTTTCTTGTAGGAAGCATATAGTGAAGCTTTCTTCTTTATCCATTCTGCCACTCTATGTCTTTAAATGGAAAATGTCAGTTTACTTATTATAAAGTTGGAACTTATTACTGCTATTGTACTGCTTATTTTTCTGGTTATTTTGATGCTCTTCTCTTTGTTTCTTCTTTTCTTACTCTCTTCCTTTATGCTTCAGAAATTTTCTCTAATGATATGTTTTCGTTTGTTGTTTTTAACGTTAGTGTGTATATTATAGGATTATGTATTGTGATTGTCATGTGAGTCATGAAAACATTTTATAAACATTACAAGTTATTTTAAAGATATGACAATTATCTTGGGTCACAAGAATAAGTCAAAACAAAGAGAAAAAATAAAAAAAACTTCTATACTTTAATGTTAACCTCTGCACTATTTGACCTTTTGTTTTCTCAATTTACATAATTTTTATTGCCTATCTCTTAACATGTTGCTTTTGCTGCTATCACTTATGATAGCTCTTTCTCACAGATTTCATATTAGACTTAACAGTGTATTGCCTACCATAATTACAGTACCAGAGTATTGTGGGTATGTCTGTGTATTTACTTTTACCAGTGAATTTTATACCTTTAAATGTTTTCATTTTTTTGCGTTGATGGGTTTTTTAAATATTGAAGATTGAAAACTACTCTTTACCATTTTGGTTTTGTAAGATAGCTCTGGAGATGGTACATTCTCTTGGCTTTCATTGTCTGGGAAAATCTTTATATCTTCTTCATATGTTAAGGATAGCTTTGCTGGATACGTATTCTTAAATGGCAATTTTTCCCCATACTTTGAAAATGTCATCCCATTCCCTTGTGACCTTTATGGTTCTGTTGAGAACGATGTTGCCAGATGAATTGGAGATCCTTTTTATGTTATGTGTGTCTTTCATCATGCTGCTTAGAGGAACTGCTCTTTGTCCTTGACCTTTAAGAATTTGAACATTATAAACCTTAAGGTAGTTTTATTTAGGTCAAATATATTTGGTGTTCTCTGATCTTCCTATACATGGATACTTATATCTTTCTCAGGTTTTTGAAACTTTTCTGTTACTATTTCTTTGAATAAGCTTTCTACCAAGAGTTCTTGCATAATTCCCTGTTGAATACCAATGATTCTTTAATTTGGTCAGCTTAACGTAATTTTATATATCTTTGTTTCCTTTCATTTTATTTTAAATTTTCTCCTCTAAGTGTATTTTCAAATACTTTGTCTTCAAACTCACTGATTATGTCTTCTGCTTGATACTTTCTGCTATTGAAAGCATCTAATTACCTTTTCAGTTTAGCATTTACATTGTTCAGTCAAGATTTCTGGGTTTCTTTTTGTGCTATTTCAATATTTCACTAAATTTCCTTGATGAAATTCTGAATTTTTGAGAGCACCAAGTTTATTTAAAACTGCTATTGCAAATTCTTCATCAGAGAGCCCCAGTATCACTGTCTCATTGTGATTAGTCATTAGTTCTTGATTTGTCCATTTGAAGAGGTTATGATCTTCTATTGGATGTTATTTCTTGGGAATGTACATCTATGTCTTTGTATTGGAGGTTTATTTATAGTTTTCTCTGCCTGGTTTGTTTGTTTGTTTGTTTATGTTTGCCCAGAGTTTATTTGTAATTTACCAGTTGAATTTTTTTCTCTATGTTACTGCCTCACTCTTAGCACTAGATGGTGCCTTAAGACTAGCTTTGCCTCAGTGCCAGAAAATGAAAGACTGGCCATTCCAGTGGGGATATCCTCACACTTTGGATAGGCTGGCTCATGGTTCATGCCCATGACACCTATGCAATGTACATTCTACACTGTGGCTGCATTGAACCCCTCTCTGATTTAGCGTCTTTTTTGTCTGTATTAAAAAATGATTCTCCAGGACTAGGATGGTAGTTTTACATTCTCTGTTTGCCTCTGGCTTTCCTCAGGGTATCTTTCCTTTCAGGCACTTATTCTCTTTCTAAGAAACTCAATGTGTTAAGGAAGCATTTGCTCACCTAAGTTCACCTTCTGTATTGTATTGGGTGCTCTAGAAGTCTCCATAAATAGGAAAAATTGAATAACAACAGGTAGCTTGGAACATCTTCACCATTAATGGGAAAGAAAATTTCATGTGTGTAGAAAGATATGTCCAAAACATATAGAATATTTTGTAAAACTTTGTTATTATTATTTTGTAAATACAGGTATATTTAGCGACAATTCTTATTTTCCACAAGTATGGTGACTTTGGGACATTGTGTAGAAACCATGAATTTGGAGAAAAATTTTCATGCACTTAGAGCTGTCAGAATCTGAGAAAGGTAATAAATATAAAGAAGAAGCTGTCTCTTGTCCCCAGGAGCTCACAACTAGTTGAGATGACAATAGAATATTATATGATTCAGTCAGCCTCGGAGGCAAGGATAGAGGAAGGTCCACTAATATGTATTCATGGAAGGTGTCTTAGAGAGGACAGAGTCTTTTTTTAAAAGAAAAGTTCTCATTTGGCAAAAGAAGAGTGGGATGCTCATGTGTTCCAATTTGGGTGGGAGTCCTAGTGATCCTGCTTGTGTTTCCAGGCAGGAAGAAAGGTTTATGTAAATAAGCACATGTGTAAAGGGGCACACATTTTCTGTAATATAATTCAGCCTGGCTGGAGTATCATAGACAGGGCTGAAATAAAGGGTCTGTGTAGGGAGCAGGGAAGTAAGAAGATGTCATAGAAGGGACTTGAAGAATGAGCTGAGGAAGAGATTTTGGTATATTCTACTCTTAATGCACATCCCCATCAAGTGAGTGAGAAATAGTAATAACTATTTTAATTGCCTTCATTGATATGAAAACTGAACTCACATCATGTTTTGTAATAATGCTTTATTCAGATTAAATTCTTTAATATATCAGTTTTATGATATTTATTATTCTTTTAAAGTTTTATGTTGGAAACTTTTTTGTTTGTTTGTTTCTATTGCTGAGGATTCATTGAGGGTACAAAGATCCAGGTTACACTAATTTCATTTGTCAGGCAAATGTGTTCCTCCCCCAAGAGGCTTCCTCTCATCCCCCTCGCCCCTTTCCTCTCTCTGCTCCCTAATTTCCCCACCCCCACCATGTCCTAGGTCATCGATTTTCTCATATCAAAATTGAGTACATTGGATTCTTGTGATAGATTGGATTCTTGTCTCCATTCTTGTGCTGCTTTACTAAGAAGTATGTCTTCCACCTCCATCCAAGTTAGTACAAAAGATGTATAGTCTATATCTTTTTTAGTGGCTAAATAATATTCCATGGTGTACATATACCACAACTTGTTAACCAATTCCTGGATTGGTGGGCATTTAAGTTGTTTCCACAATTTAGCAATTGTAAATTGAGCTGTGATAAATAAGGAGACAACAACTGAAGCAAATAAACAGTTATCCGAATGGGAAAAGATATTTGCAATTTATTAATCTAACAAAAGATTGATAACTAGACTCTACAGAGAATTCAAATTAATCAACATAAAAAGAGCCAACAATTCCTTATATCAATGGGCAAGTAAGATGAAAATAACTTTCTCTAAAGAAGACATATGAGTGGCTAACAAACATAGGTTGGAAATTTTAACTTAGAGATTATATAACGTCTTCAAAGTGTACAACTAGTGCCAGGTATAGAATACTAATTTTCTCTTTTTACCCAGTTCACTGCACTATATCTAATATCTATGTTTTATTTTCTTGGGGTAGGTCCATTCCATAAGTTTATATTTCTAAGTACCACACGTTACCCTCCCTGGAAAGGATGATGCAGTGCTAGTAATTTCTTCTTTTTAGGCATAAAAATGGTTACTGAGGAAGAGAAAGATAGTTTTACAAAGCAAGACCAAGATACAGGTTTGCACAGCAAGGAATATTCACAATAGATAACAAACAGGGATCCTTATCATGAAACAAAAAAGACTGCAATGCCAATAATTTCTTGAAAACTGATAGAATTATACAGACTTCATTCTTATCTGGCTCACTCTCCAATGTTCCCTAATGACTCTGCCATTATATTTTTTTCTCTATTCTCAAACATCTTAGACGTCTCTAACACCCACAACACACATGTTTAGCTGATGATAACACCACAGAATTCATTGTAAAAAATAGAAGCTATCAGATGGGAACTCTTGTATGTCCCCACTTGCAACTCTAGAAGCCTACAGCCTTATGCCCAAGTCTATTTTTTCCGTCCTTTTAAGAAGGAGAAAGCATTCTTCTTCCTAATGGAGGCCAATTCCTTCATTTTGGCTCTGGATGCCATCCTCTCTTATTTTTAAATGAATTTACACCTTCAATTTTTGGCATTTTCTTCTACGTCTCCAAGAAATCTTTCTCAGTTGGTGCATTTGAATATCTTCCAATATCTTCCATTAACAAAATTCTCTTCATCCTATATCTCTTCCTGCTATCTGTTTTCCTGATTTCCTTGCATAGTCCCATGAAAATTTTCCTGACAGAATTTTCTATGGATGTGGTCATCCATTCGCTCAAAATATTTATTCATTCTTTGTGTGGAGAATATTAGAGAGGTAAGGGTAACACTATTTTATAAAGCCTGATTCGTTAAAAAGGAACATTGTTACTCTGGGCTTCAGAGAGAGGTTTATTTTGGACAAGTTTAGGGTGAGAATGAAAGATCTAAAGTTTTTCTCAGTGACTCAAATCCTACCAACTGTAGAATCAGTAATAACAGCATCAATAGCAGAATCCCCAAATGGTGCCAAGTTTATTAACAAGAAGGGTCAGCAACCACATGACTTAGGTAAAGTCAGTGAACAGATGAAGGCAAGAAATAGTGGAGATTTCTAACAAGAAAGCTTCAGATACAGAAATTATTAGAATCCAATTAAAATGAATGATGTAACAATCCAAAATTTCTTTCAAAAAGAAAATGATTGGAATATACTCATACTTCTTCTTCCATGATAAGAAATATAATATTTTTTGTGTAATTTTGTATATTTTGTGAATTTTATTTTGACTAGTATTTTATCTATACTCTTTTGGGGATTTGAGAAGCTTTCTTTGGTATAGTCATTTAATTTTTTTATGCTAGACTTAAGTGGTAAATGTGAGGACCATAGCTACCCTGCATGTGGTTAATAGATTTCCCTTTATTTAGAAGGAATTTTGCCTAAGACCACTCTGTAATTTTAATGAATGCATTATCATTTTGATGATCCAGTGCAGTGTGTTCCTTATACACAAAGCATGAATTTGAACATGCATAGTATAATAGAGAGACTTGAGAACATAAAAAAAATTTTCTTTTCATTTTGTGCTGTATTATAGCAAGAATACAGAAATGACATAGGAGTTTGCATTATTTCATGTTAAGTAGTAAAAAGAAATTTATTGTATGAATTCTCTTTAAGTCTTATGGCCTGACAAGTAACAAAGTTCATAGTGAATATATAATATAGTCAAAGGCCCCCTTTTAAATTTGTTTAATATGGCATCTGGTAAGTGGTTTTTAGTATTTAAGCCCTTAAAATGACTCACCAACAATATTTGCTCATTGTTAATTTCAAATCAGACTTCACTCACCTACATTTGCTTAGATGGACAAGAAGACATTGCAGACATGTAATGTTGAACTAATTACTTTTTGGATAAGATTTGTGTTGAACACAGTTCTTCCAGGCTGCCAGATGGCATGCAGAATGACCCTTTACTACATCAGCAGTATTGCTGAACTGCCTGTTAGGGTAATATACAGATAAGATGGACTTTCTGAGGAAGGGACCGGTATGAGTCCTTAAATAAGATTAAGAAGAGGGAATAGAAAGGAATATTTTAAATAACCATTATTTAAAAAATTAATTTCACATGAGCTGAAGTTTGTTAGTAAGGTATTTTATTCACTCAGGAGAACCATGAATTGAATTTTTTTCAACTCCATTTGAACACTGTAATATTGTGGATATTCAAGCATCATTCAAAACACCAAACATCTGCACATATCATTCGGAATGTTTTTGTGTACCAAGAATGATTCTAATTGTTTAAGGAAAATTATAAGCTTTTTAAAACTTGCCATGTATACTTACTTGGGTGGCAAGTCATGTTAAATTATTAAAAATATTTCACAAATTCGAGCTCAAACATCACTTAATCCATTAGGTGTCAATGTTTCATAGTCCAGTATTTGTGCAGATTACCCAAAACCTGAAGTAGTTTCTTTAGAAGAAGTGTCTATCCTAACTCTAAATGTTGTAGAAATATTTTGGAGGGAAATTTATCTAATCAATTTCAGATGGCAATAATGTTTTTGGTGAGAAAATGAACATTTACACAGGCATGCACATGTGTGATGGTAAGCCCTTTCACATAATGTTAGTGAATTCAAATTGCTAGGATGAGTACCTTACGATGAGGTACTTAGGTAACATTTGCTATCTCCTTTCTTTCAGTTCCTTGTATCATCTCTTTAATCCTCAGAATACAGTGCTCATTAGATATTTTCAGTTTTATAGATGAGGAAACTAAAATTTGAGGATAGTAACAGATTTGCCTAAAGTCATACTAATTAAAGATTTTATTACTGGACTTCCAATAAAAGCTTTTGCTCATAGACTATTGTCAGAAATCCACTTCAAAAGCTTCTGTCACATAGTACTTAATTTAACTTATAGAGTTTATCTCTAAATTCTCTATTACAGTTTCTTGGTTTCTTTTGAGAATTATTTCTTCAGATTTTACTGTGTTTTCCAGGGGTTAGCCATGGCTTTATTGTATAATATGTTAGCTGGATTTTGTTGCAGAGGCCTGATGTTACAGAGGCCAAATGTCAATTACAAAGAAAGCTAAATCTTGGGGCTAATTTGTTGGATAGGAATATATAAATCTTTCCTTGAGTCTGATGCAGTGATCTAGTCTCAAAATCTCATGATGGAATAGAATTATATGTGATAAAGATTAAAACACAAATTGTCTCAAATTCCACTTATTTTACTAATTATTAAAATGATTATTATGCTCTTATTTTTTGTATTCTGTTTTCTATAACTCTGAGCAGTATACTTAACCCTCTGGACCAGGTCCTCAAACTTAACTAGAATATCAGTAATGGTAGCTGTGGAGCCAATAATAATAATAATAATAATAAAATACAATGATATATGTGATGATACTATGGTAACGATATTTAACCTTATCTTTTCATTTTGAAGTGAATTTATGATGCTCAGACTCAGCAAGACACAGAAGAAAAGTGCAAGAGTTGATTAGAAATGTAGATTCATATCCAGGGAGGAAGGTCAGGAGAGGGTTTATAAAATGGAGTCATCCACATAGAGATGACGGTAGAAAAGATACAGCAGTGTAAAGACAGTGACTTTAGAAACCAGAGGGTCTTGGAGAAATTACTCCTTTGGGTAACACCAGAATTAGTGGAGTGAAAAAAGGAATAAAACTTAGCAGTAAAGAAACTAGAAAAAGCAGGTAAAATTAAGAATAGAATAGTTACTTTATTCATCTTTATCCATCTTTATTCAAGATATTTGTATTTAAGTCCTTTATCCATCTCGAATAAAGGATGGATGCATAAAATGATAAAAATCCTCAAAGAAAGCATAGGAAAAACACTAGAAGACATCGGCCTGGGGAAAGACTTTATGAAGAAGATTGCCATGGCAATTGCAATAACAACCAAAATAAACAAATGGGACTTATTTAAACTGAAAAGCTTCTGTTGATAGAAAGATTCATAGGAAGGGCATCACCTAAGAAATGCCCCATAATATTGAATATTTTTGCATCTATGTTCATTTAAGATATTGGTCTATAATTTTCTTTTCTTGTTGGGACTTTTCATGGTTTGGGGATAAGGGTGATATTAGCTTCATAGAATGTGTTGGGAAGTATTCCTTCTTTTTTGATGTTTTGGTAAAGGTTAAGTAATATAGGTGTTAGTTTCTCTTTAAAAGTTTGGTAGAGTTCTGATATGAAGCCGTCTGGTTCCAGACTCATCTTTTTTGGGGAGATTTTGTATAGTTGATTCTATTTCTATACTTGATATAGATATGTTCAGCACTTCCAATTCTTTCTGATTAAGTTTTGGAAGTTGGTGTGCTTCAAGTATTGGTCAATTTCTTTCAGATTTTCATATTTCTGAGAATAAAGTTTTTTGTAGTATTCATTAAGGATTCTTTGAATTTCTGAAGTGTCTGTTATTATTTCACCTTTGTCATTTCTCATTGATGATATTAGGGACTTGGCCAAAGGTTTATCAATTTTATTGAATTTTTCAAAAAACCAACTTTTTGATTCATTGATCTTTTGTATAATTCTTTTGTTTTCAATTTCATTTAATTCTGCTCTAATTTTAGTTATTTATTTTCTTCTTCTGTGTTTGGGGTTGGAATGTTCTTCCTTTTCCAGTTGCTTAAGCTGTCCCATTAAGTTGTTAACTTCCTCTCTTTCTGTTCTCTTGAGGAAGGTTTGCAATGCTATAAATTTCCCTCTTTGGACTGCCTTTGTAGTATTCCACAGGTTCTGATAATTTGTGTCTTCATTATTGTTTTGTTCCAAAAATTTGGCAATTTCCTTCTTAATCTCATCCATGACCCAGTTATCATTCAGCATAAGGTTATTTAGTTTTCATGTCTTTGTATGAGTATGCTGATCCCTGTTATTGGTGAGTTCAACTTTTATTGCATGATGATCTGAGAAAATACAAGGAATAATTTCTATACTTTTAAATTTGCTGAGGTTAGAGTTGTGACTTAAGATATGATCCATTTTGGAGGATGTTCCATGGGCTGATGAGAAGAACATGTATTTAATTTTGTTAGGATGAAATGTTCTGTAGATGTCTGTTAAATTCAATTGTTGTATGGTGAAGTTTAAGTCCAAAATTTCTTTGCTGAGTTTCTTATTGGAGGATCTATCCAACACTGCCAAAGATGTGTTAAAATCTCCAACTTTTATGTTATTGGAAGATATTAAATTGTTCATGTCCATTAAGATATCCGTTGAAAATTGAGGAGCATTCTGGTTAGGCACATAAATGTTAATAATTGACATCTCATCTTGTTGAGTGTTTTCCTCAAAAAAAAATGTGAAGCGACCATCCTTGTCTTTCATTACTTTTGTTTGTTTAAAGCCTAATGTTTCTGCAAATAAAATTGCCACCCATGCTTTTTTCTAATTTCCATTTGCCTGGATTATAGATATCCACCCCTTTACCCTGAGTCTATATTCACCCTTTAAGGTAAGATGAGTTTCTTATATGCAGCAGATATCTGGCCTGAGTTTTTGTATCCAGGCAGCCAGGCTGTGCCTCTTAAGAGGACAATTTAAGCCATTCACATTAATTGAGAGTATTGATAAGCCTGGTAATATTTTTAGACATTTTAAATCTTTTCACTGCTGTGGAATTTGAGTTTTCATCAAAAATTTCAAGGAGAGTTTACTTTGGTGGTAGAGCATTGTGCTGATCATTATGGTAGATGGGTCTGAGAATCGGCCAGGTGATGACACTATGCCACCAGTCAGCTGGGGGAGTTGAAGTCTGACTACCTTGGATGCTCAGTGGAAACTGGAGAATGTTCCATGTGAGCTTGGTCCAAACCAGAGGTTAACAAAGCAGCAAATATTTTTCGCCCTCAGAAACTGTGCTCTGCCCCTGCCGCTCTTCTCCTCTGGTATCCCTGCAATGCAAGGTCTAGCTCTTTCTGGCATTCCAGAGAATTGGGGAGGTGTCTCTCCAAAATTTGACCCTGGCTGGATTTCTCTTTTAATGCAGCTGCTAGGTGGGAGGTGTCTCCACTCAGGTTCCCCCACGTCAGTGGTTCCCAAGCCTCCACCCATTATGCTGAGACCCAAACCTCTGCCCACTTTCTCAGAGCCAAGCCAGAGATCTTCCCCTCTCTGCCTTTCTGTACTGTTTCCAGATTCACAGTTGTAGCATAGCTGCAATACCTCAGACCATGCAATGCCCAATCATAACAAAGAGCCACAAATGTTCCAGTCTCTACAGGGATTACGCTTCTAGACTGCCAGGCCAGGGGGAAGGGTGGAGTTCAAAAGTGGCAGGGAAAATATTTGTTCAACCTTCATGCCAGACAAGAGAGTGTCCAGGCTCACAGCAGGGACTCTCTGGAGAAGGAGTCCAGCTTCCAGCAACTCACTCCCATGGGGTGAGAGAAGAGGACTTCAGTTCACTGCTCACTAGTACAGATCCCACAGCAAGCAAGCAAGCAACTGTCTTGTGGGAAGGGACAGACACGCATCCTCTTTGGGGTGGATTCTGTACCTGAAATTTATTTCCTTGGAGTTGCATCTTACTGCAGCAGAGAAAACATGCAATTCTCAATCACTTCCCTTTGCTCGGCTCCCATCCTTCAACTTTGTTGGGTTCTTTCTGGCCGTATCTCTCCCTGTGAATGGGAGCTTCTGTTGAAAGCTGGCTTCAGTTGGCTATCATCCCATACTCCCCCTTGCTCTTGTTGAATGTAAAATTTGGAGTTAGGGAAAATAGCCAACCCAAGGATTTACCAGAACACAAGGTACATTGAAACAAAACAAACAAACAAACAAAAACAAACATACAAACAATCAAAAACAAAAACAAACAAAAAGAACTCAAATAGCCTGATATAAGCACTCTCAGCAACTGTAAGAGGAAGGGGAGGGCTCAGCAACCGTAGCCCAGGGCACCAGCCACACACACCAGTGCTGGCGGGCTTGAACCTGGGCCTGGGCCTGCCAAACAACAATGATAACTACAACCAAAAAACAGTCAGGTACCATGGCAGGCACCTGCAGCTCTAGCCAGCTAGAAGGCTGAGGCAAGAGAACCACTCAGCCCAAAAGAGTTAGAGGTTGCCATGAGCTGCAATGCCATAGCACTCCACTGAGGGCAACATAGTGAGATTCTGTCTGAAAATAAAAAGAAAGAAAAAAAGAAAAAAAAGAAGCAGAGAAAAAATAATAATTATAATAATTTTAAAAAAATTTAACAATAACTCCTACAAGAAAGAAAAAAGGAAAATAACACCAAAATTCAAAAAGAATAAGCAAAGAAAGAAAAACAAAGGCAACAAAATCATTTATATATATACACACACACACACTCACACACACATATATATACACATATATAAACATATGACTATATGTACACTACAGGGATTGACTTTAGTAGGAATATATTTATGTTGCAATATACTTTCTGGACACCAGGTGGTGCTGTGAGTGGTTCCCAGGCTTATACCTGTTTCCTGGCTTAGATCGTTCTTGATGTTTGCCTGATTACCTGCTTGGCACTTAGACCCTGCTGAAATGTTGATTCCACCAATCTCAAAAAATCTTCACAGGCAGGTTTCACAAATTCTCCCTGCAACAGTTCCTGTGAAGTGAGGGATATCCTGGGCCAGTTCCAAGTGTAGGACAACTGTCTGCAGATGAGGCTCAAATCGCTGTGCCTGGCCTGTGCAGAAAGGTGCCTACAGCTACTGCAATCTCCCAAATTTTAAAACAATGGCTTCTTCCTATCTGGGATCTTTCCTGTCTGAGTGTCTCTCTTGCCACCTAAACACAATGGTGCCACACCAGATGGCTCCCCACTCCAGCCACCTAATTCCACTTGGGAGTCCACACTACACCAGTCTTTCCACACAATACCTAGTTTCTCTATGAACTCAGAATTGTAATCCTCCATGGTGGGGCTGGTTGCCGCCACCACTGCCCACCTGCGGCCCCAGTGCAGAACCTTTCCTGGTAGTCTCCACAGCTCCAGATTACACTCCAAGTCCAGTAACCTGCCACCATGCTGAACACCTAGAACTGCCACTCCACACCAATAGTCCATGATGGGAATGGTCTTGTCCACTCACTCTCACCTGTTGTTCCTGGGGAGCTAAGCTAAACATCTTTCCCATCTACCATCATGCTCCACCTCCTGATTTTTTATTTTTAAATATTTGATTGTTTTTTTAGGATGGCTACATAAACATGCTAATGTGTTTTTAGGAGAATTCCAGGGAAAATTATTTCCCTTTGGGGAAAAAAAAGTTTATTTATTTATTTTTAAATTTATTTAGTTTCTTTAAAAAAGCTTTTTAATAGTAAGGAATACATGTATTTACTAAGCCAGTGAATTAATTACTGATCACAGAGAGAATTCACAGAGGACATGGGAGTAATAACCCTTGGAAAGAATGACATGCAGGACACAATTGTAGTGGATTTATGTCACAGGTTAACATACAACCTACATTCAGAATTAAAGCAGACCTTATATAAAACAGTGTAAAAAAAATGTAGGTGAGTATCCCTTTTCCATATTTTTTTCTGGTTTAGCAATGTTATTTATTATTTATGCATTTTTGAGTATTTTTTCAAATTAATATGAGAGTACAATTTTTAGGTTACATTGTTCTCACTTCTAGGGTAAAGTTCCATAAGTAGAAGAGCCGCTTATCCAGGGAGCATGTTATACACCCTCACAATGTACATATTAGGTGAGATCCCACCTCATTCCCTCCCTCCTTCTACCAAACCTCCTCCCCACTCCCCACTCCCCTCTCCCACTTTCCTATATCCCCGAATTAGACTATATTGGTGTTTTATTGTTCTTATGAGCATGCAATTGTTTATATATTGATTTCAAGTACTATGGAGTACATTGAATTTTTATTTTCTCACTCTTGCAACACCTTACTAAGAAGAATGTATTTCAACTCCATCCAGGTAAATGTAAAAGATTGAAAGTTTCCTTCTTTTTTAATGACTGAATAATATTCCATGTTATACATATACCACAGTTTGTTGATCCATTCATGAGTTGATGGGCACTTAGGTTGTTTCCACAACTTGACAATTGTGAATTGAGCTGCAGTAGACATACTAGTACAAATGTCTTTGTGTTAAAATGATTTTT
Source organism: Arctocebus calabarensis (assembly GCA_963573935.1). NCBI lineage: Eukaryota > Metazoa > Chordata > Mammalia > Primates > Lorisidae > Arctocebus > Arctocebus calabarensis. The sequence continues at coordinate 3,351 of CAUYON010193713.1, read as the reverse complement.
GTTCTTCTAGGTAGATACCTAATAATGGGATTGCAGGGTCAAATGGAAGGTCTACTTTTAGATCTTTGAGGATTCTCCATATTTCTCTTCAAAAAGGCTGTAATAGTTTGCAGTCCCACCAGCAGTGTAGAAGTGTTCCCTTCTGTCCACATCCACACCAGCATCTGGTGTTTTGGGATTTTGTGATGTGGGCTAATCTTGCTGGGGTTAGGTGATATCTTAGCGTGGTCTTTATTTGCATTTCTCTGATGATTAAAGACGATGAGCATTTTTTCATGTGTTTGTTGGCCATTTGTCTGTCATCCTCTGAGAAGTTTCTGTTCAAATATTTTGCTCACTTACATAGATAGTTGTTTGTACTTTTGTTTAATTTGAGTTCTCTGTAGATTCTAGTTATCAGGCCTTTGTCATATTCATAACATGTAAAAATCTTCTCCTATTCTGAAAGCTATCTGTTTGCTTTGTTTGTGGTACTTATAACTTTGCAAAAGCTTTTTAGCTTGATCAAATCCCAGTTATTTATTTGTTGTGTTGCTGAAATTGCTAGGGGGGTCTTCCTCATAAAGTTTCTTCCCAGGCCAATATCTTCAAGTATTTTCCTCACACTCTTTTCTAAAATTTTTATTGTTTCATGTCTTAAATTTAAATCTTTTATCCAGCGAGAATTAATTTTTGTCAATAGTAAGAAGTGCAAGTCCTGTTTCAGTCTTCTACATGTGGATAAACAATTCTCCCAACACCATTTGTTAAGTAAAGATTCTTTTCCCCATTGCATGTTTTTGTTAGGCTTATCAAAAATTAAATTACAATGTGTGGCTGGGTTGATCTCTAGATTTTCTATCCGACTCCATAGATTTATGTCTCTATTTTGTGCCAGTACCATGCTGCTTTGATCACTATAGCCTTGCAGTATAACCTAAAATCTGGCAATGTGATGCCTCCAGAATTTTTTTTTTTATTTCTAAGACCTGTATTTGCTTTTTGGGTTTTTCTTCTGGTTCTATATGAATTAAAGTACTATTTTTTCAAGTTATTTAAAGTATCACATTGGCATGGTATATTTTTCCATTTGTTGATATCTTCTGCTATTCCCTTTCTCAACATTTCATAATTCTCTTTATAAACATCTTTAATGTCTTTTGTTAGATATATTTCTATGTATTTCATTTTCTTTGGTGCTATTGTAAAAGGAATAGTTTTTTATTTTATTCTCACCTTGATGATTGTTGCCATATATGAAGGCTGCTGATTTGTGGGTATTGATTTTGTATCCTGAGACTCTACAGTCTTCCTTGATCACTTCAAAGAGCTCTATAGTTGAATCCCTAGGTTTTCCAGGTATAAGAAGAGGTCCACCTGCAAAGAGGAAGAGTTTGGCCCTATCTGTTCCCATTTGGATTCCTTTGATCTCCTCTTGCTTGGTTGTGCTGGTTAGGACTTCCAATACTATGTCGAATTACAATAGAGAGAATGGGCATCCTTGTCTGGTTCCAAATTTGAGTGGAAATGCTTTGAGTTTTACTGCAGATGATATTGGCTGTGGGTTGGCTGTGGGTAGCCTCTATCAACCTAAGGCATGTTCCATTTAAGCCTATTTTCATGAGTGTTTTGATCATGAAAGGATGCTGGATATTGTCAAAAGCCTTTTCTGCATCAATTAAAAGAATCATGTGGTCTTTGTTTTCCATTCTATTTATGTGGTGTATTATATTTATGGGTTTGTGTATATTGAACCAACCTTGTGTCTCTGGGAGAAAACCCATTTGATCATGGTGTATAACCTTTTTCATGTGCTGTTGTATTCTGCTTGCTAATGTTTTGTTGAATATTTTTATATCAATATTCATTAATGATATTGGTCTATAGTTTTCTTTTTTGTTGGATCCTACCCTTTCTATATTTTGGTTTACTTAAACTTCCAAAAGTTATGAGAAAATTGCATTTAGCTACCACTTGCTATTTATGCTAGCTATGAAGGGGAACTTGAATAAGCCATATTTATCCCAAATACAACATGAATATTTTTTTTCCTGTGTATACAGGATTCTACATTTAGGAGAGAAAAATAAGCACTCAAATTATTCATAAAAAATCATGCCTATTCCTGTCTTTTATGCCTTCTATACATAGTGTATTTGAAGTGCCTTTAATAACTTTCAAAAACAGAAATTTATGTACTGCCATAAATTACTGCATTTTGTAATAATATCATTTTAAATTCATCTATGTGCTGTATTTTAGTAATTTTATTAACTAATAAAATTTTTAATTTGTTGGAATATTTATGCATTCCATAATGAAAAAAATGTGAATTTGCTTTAATTTTATTTGAATTTTAATGTGCTGATTTTAGTTATTCAGCAATGGAATAGTTCCATTGCAGGGCATTACAAGTCTCCAACAAAAAAAAGAGGAAGGAATAGGAGAGAGAGCTTAAGGAAATAATTTTAATATATATGAAGTACCTTTTTAAATGATTATTTTAATTATTACTGAAAATAAATCTATTGCTCTGAGTATGTTTTGAAATTCCCTATTTTTACATATTCTTTGAAAAGTGAAAGATCTATTATTGCAGCTCAATTCAGAATTGCTAAGTCATGGAAGAAGCCCAAGTGCCTATTGACTCATGAATGGATTAATAAATTATGGTATATGTATACCATGGAATACTATGCAGCATTAAAAAAGGAGACTTCGCCTCTTTTATGTTTACATGGATAGAGCTGGAAAATATTCTTCTTAGTAAAGTATCTAAGGAATGGGGAAAAAACCCGAATGTACTCACTACTACTATGAAACCAATTTATAATCACACACATTTTCTTTCATATGAAAGATGAATCAAAACTGTAGTACAGAATGAAGGAAGGAAGGAGAGGGAGAGGGGAAGGGAAGGGAGTGGGTCGATGGAGGATTAATAGGGGGACCACACCTATGAAGTATATTGCAAGTATAAGTTGGATCTATCAGGTGTAGAACACAAATGTCTGAACACGGTAATTGGGTAAATGAGGTGAAGACTATTAATTAGTAGGATGTAAGCACTTCAATTTGTATAAATAATTAACACATTGAATCCCATAATGGCATAAATGTATACATGATTTATGTACAAATGACTTAATAAAAAAAAAATTAACAAATAAAAAAGTAAAAAGTAATAATTTTTGCACGAAACAAGTTTGTGTTAAGTATTTATGTGAGAAGTTCTTCACTTGGGCTGTCTTGTCAGTACTCAAAAAGTTTTAGATTTTGGAGTATTTAGGATTTGGGATTTTCAGATTAGGGATGCTCAACCTATATGACATTCTAGAGAAACTAGGGCTCTAGACCTAAAAGGAACTATAT